>JXSR01S006991.1:0-15742 GCA_000969725.1 Ophiothrix spiculata | reverse complement strand
AAAACATTATCTTTTTATATGCATTTTTACAGCATGTAAAACTGATGTAATTAATTGATTTCTGGTGCTGACAATCTTAAACCGCTCAAGATATAGTGTGTAGAAAAGGGTCACTTAAAATTGTTGAAATAACTCAATACGTTTTGTTCTTTCATTACAAGTTCGGAATATGACCGACAAAGTGCACTGATTTCAGTCTAAACCCATGGTATATCCATGAAGTAAAAAACAATCAAACTAATAATTCATTTCATCAATCTATCCGTCAAAATAACTTGAAAGAATCCTTAAATATTGTTGATATAAAATGTCTTATATCATAAGGTTTTGTATAAATAAATGGCAATATTCGAAAGAAAACATGTAACTTTCATTTGATGATGACTCAGTGTACAGGAAATTTTTTGTGCGAAACATAAAATTGAGCCACAAATGTAATAAGTTAAAATTTTGTTTTTTAAAAGTCCATATTCATGTCAATTTAATGATCATCATATTAACATCATTGTCGTTTCGATTCTTGCAAAAAGTCTTTAGCTCCTGGATTTTATAAAACATCTCCAGATCCCTTTTTGATTAACATGTCAGTCAGAAAATCTCTTTATTCTACAGCTTGCAGTAAAACAGGAACAGGTCATCGTCCTGACTAGTTCCTGACTTGAAATTGCAACTAACAATAGACAATAAAGCTGTAGACTCACCTGGGAGTACATACTAAAGATATCGCCTCTCTGTCCCATCTCGTTTCAGTATTTGTAATGCCATGTGGAAAAAGTATGCCGAACAGTTCGAGGTAAACACACGATGAAGCAAGAAATATACGAGTACAGAAACAGAAATAAGTGTAGTTTGAGATGTAGTTCAGGACGAGTTATTCTTATTCATCTGTAATTTTTTTCATATTATTTTAAAAACTTTCAATACAAATTCAAAATCTAAATAATAACTGGTATCATTAACTTTGAGATTATGTAACAGTTAAATTGTTTTAAATATTTATCTTGCATTCTCATTAAAAGTCCTTTAGTCCCATGGTTCACCAGTCCGAGAGTTCACTAGTCCGAAAATGAAAACGGTTTTCACCAGTTAAAAACCACAGATAAATTATACCAGTCAAAATAATGCTTTGCATTCCTGTTCGAATTAAAAAGAGTTCGATAATTCTTAGGTTCCGAAAAAGAAACAAGGTTTGCCATTTCGACACAGGTTCTCCAAAAGTTCCTCCACTACTTTAAATCAGAATAGCTCAAAATCTAAAAAATCAAATTGCAAAACCAAATACACATTTAAAAACTAGGTACAGTATTCTCGAACGATGTTTAACTAAAACGTTGGTTAAGCTAAAATGCGTTTAGTTAAAATCTGATTTTATCTGAACTGCCGTTTAATATTAAAATGGCGCGTCTTGTAAACAACGGTATTTAAAACTTAAAAATATCAGCCACTGAACTGTGCACATAAAATATACCCGCTAGTGACTTAGTTGTATTAGTAGCAGGTCCCTAGTTAGGTATGTTCTTAAAATTTAGAAAATTGAAATATTTTCTTAAAAGTGGATTTAAATTAAAGGTGACAAAATTTGCAACAAAATGGTGGTTCAACCAACTTTCAAGTTTAGGTACTTTTTAAGTTAGAGAAAAGTATGATCAGGGCCAGATTTTACAATGGTAAGTCTGCAGAATTCAGCAGAATTAAATCGCCATTTTGAAAAATATCTTAATGATATGGACTTGAAACTCACAGGACATGTTAGAATTGTCGATTCTCTCATTTATATGCTAACCCGACGAAAATCGAACATTTAGAACTTGAATTGTGGCCATTTTTGCCCAAAGATCTTGGTATCTATGGAAAGAGGAGACCCTACCCTATACTATTATAGTATCAACAAAATATAACTTTTGAGGTTTCAAAGTTCAAAAAATCACAGGAGGAGTTAGTAACCCCCCCCCCCCAACACACACACACACACACACACACTCAGGAAGACTTGTTACAGAAAAAGGGAGACGAGGGTTAAAGCACCAATAAAGTTGTCGGACACATGATGAAAATAAAATTTAAAAACACCTTAAACTACCAACTGACCTAGTTTAGTTTCAAATGGATTACAGAGGTGTTTAACGACATACATTAGAATTTAAACGATGATTGTATTTAATTACTCTTTGAGAATAACATTTGTTTTAATCATCGTTTAAATCGCGATTTAAACACTGGTTAGCGTTAAACATCGTTCGAGAATACGGCCCTAGAAATTTAGGCATATTTTTGATACCAAACATGATGTTACAACTTTTACAAGAGATTAACCGTTGTTTACCAGACGCGTCGTTTAAATATTTAACGGGCGGACGTTTAGATAAAACCAGATTTTTTAACTAAACGCATTTTAGCAAAACTAACGATTAGCTTAACATCATTCTAGAATACGGCCCCTAGTTTTAAAATATGCATTTGAATTTGCCATGCAATTTTTAGTTGTTATATTCTGGTTTAAGTAGTGAAGGGACTTTTTGGACACCATGTACTTGCGTGTAATATGTCTTGCACCGATTCATGATTATGTGACTGGACAGTTTACCGAATAAAGTCTTTAATTACTGTAATAATTTGATTTGTGTTTTTGTGTGTTTTTTGTGTGGGGTGGGGTGTGGGTTTGAGTGTGTTTGCGAATAAAACTTTCAGAAATTGGCGTTAAAGTCGAGTTAACGATAAATT
The DNA here is from genome assembly GCA_000969725.1 of Ophiothrix spiculata. Classification (NCBI taxonomy): domain Eukaryota; kingdom Metazoa; phylum Echinodermata; class Ophiuroidea; order Amphilepidida; family Ophiotrichidae; genus Ophiothrix; species Ophiothrix spiculata. The sequence continues at coordinate 13,021 of JXSR01S006991.1, read as the reverse complement.
AGCATCACTTTGAAAATGAGTGGAATAGAAAACACCTAAAAGTGCATCACTGTTTTACTTGTATCTCTCTTAGTTATAGAAATTACTAAAGTGTTCCATTCTAAGTTTGTACTTATTGAGCTAAAATGAAAAGTATCAGAATTAGATTATAAGGCATATTTTATTTCTATGTATTATGTTATTTCATCTATGTATATTTATCGATAATAAAACTTCCTTGATAACTGATTTACGCACCTTTACAATAGCAATTCACATATATTTTCTCCCACGCCTACATTCATTATGCCATCTCTTTCTTCTTATCTCTTCACATTCCAAAACAAATACATTACCGAAGTGCTTGCGCAGCCAAGATTCATTCATGTTAACCTAGATTTAAGTCATTCTTTGATTACATTTTTCAAAGTAATAAAACAAATAGATTTCTATTTTTGAACCCTATGTGTGTGCGCTTTTAAGAAAAGACAAACGTTGATGATGCGTTGACATTTTTATAATCTTTTTATACGGTAAAATAACTTTGTAAATGATAAGCATTACCATTTAGGAAGTTGGTCTTTAACAGCAACTTTACTACAGTGTTTTCACAAACATCGGAATAAAACTTATTTTTGGCAATATTAAAAAACCTGAATAAATTTACAGAGCAAAACGTTTTCCCAAAATGATGGGTTGATACGAGTCTTAATCTCCGTCTTAGCTATATATCATTCTTTAAAACACATATAACCAAGATAGATTGTTGCACGAACCCTTTGGACTTGGTGATTATTGAGTTGAAGGGAGTGTCCATGAGTTTCAAAACCTGAAAAGGTCTACAAAATCATAAATATGTACCTAATGAATGGTGCAAACATATTTAAAAGTCAGCACGATTCTTTTAAAAACTGAGTTTATTCATCCCCGTTTTACTCAAAGTAACACATTTGTATCTGCTAGTTTGTGTTTCTTCCCCATTTTTTTATCCTTGGTTATACGTTCTTTAGTTCTATAACATATCGCTCTTAATAGATTATAAGGCAATTTTCTCTTTTATTTTCCTGAAATGAATTTGAAGCGGTATAAATCTGAATCTAATTAACGGTGACATTCAGCTGTCAATTGGAATTCAGCGTTAACGGTAACCCTAGATTCAAAGATTGACAATTTTGTCCCTAATATTAACGTTACTTTGTTTTTGAGAAAACAATGACAGTGGTACGTTTGTATGGGCATGCTTTTCCTATTACAACAAAAACAAATGCCATATGTGGGAAAAGTGAAATTTTAGAATCATGATGATGGGCAATCCCTTTGAATAAACTAATAAAGCTCATCAAAACTATATTAACAAGGAATGCATCCAGAAAGAAAGTAACATGTGTTGCAAATAAATGAAAAAAAAAAACCTTTGAATGTTTTTGTATCACTTACATTTTAAACAGTCGCATGGGAAATACATAAACCTTAATCGACCGGAATTCAATATTAGCTGCATGCAAAAATCAACTTATATTTCAATTTTCTGTACTCAAAAATGCAAATTAAAGAATTGCAATTATGTTTGCAATGGAGTAAATGTTATTTCAATAGCAAAAAATCAATGCGGACTTGACATCACCACTTTACATTATACCTTCTCATTTCCAGAGCAAATGACTTAATTTGAATACATGGACTCCTCTCACGTTTTAATGGAATTAAGAATTCGATACGATCCCATTGGGAGCAGACATTTCAAGAGCAATTATAACTCATTCCATCAATGTGACGTGCTGTTAACTTTCAGCCATGATGATCATCATGATTTGGTTGTTTATTATTCAGCTAATGTTAACCCATTTTCAGGAGAATGATGTTTTGTATGCATTTTATGAAAAGACACAATACGGATTCCTCTTATGCATTATTTAAACCTATTTTGAACCAGTGATCAGTAGTTTTACTTGCATATGTGTGCTTTAAAATATAAATTTGATAGGATCTTAAAAAGGCTTTGGTCAAAAGTTATGCAAGGTTTTACAGAATGTACAGCACTTAGTCTTGTCGTCTAATATCAGTTTGCTTTTGATTATAAAAAATCTATAAATCAGCTGTTTTTTATATGATTTTTCTTTTTTTTTTTGCAAGAAAGATATGATTTTTCTTTCTTTTTTTCAAGAAAGATAAAGAGGTATTTTACAATTCAGAAAATATGAAAAGAAAATAATTATTTAATTTTTATCCAAAGTTTTAAACAGAATCAATTGAGAAAGATCATCAATTTAAAAATTGCCATTGTGCTGAGAGCATGTATTAATGACACCCCGGGCATACTTATGGCAAATGCCTTATTGGCATTCGATGACACATTGAAACTTATTGAAAACAGTTGAACAGGGACATGACATTTGAAGCACCTCAATATTTTATTTAAGTAGGTTTTACTGTCGCTAGAAACCATCGTGTTTGAAATGAAACAACACTCAACAATGTCCTGTATTGTGTTTATTGATTTTAAAGTGGAGAAAACTAAACCTAGTTTCCTGAAGTAAATGCGCAGACTTGATTAAAGAACAGAAATGCTTACAACCACATGCATACATGTATTATAATTTGTTTTTGATTAGACGTACTGTTTGTCGAGAAGAGGTTATTGACAGCTAACTGAATCTGACAACTTCTTAGGGGCATCTTAAGGAGGAAGTTTTAATGAAATCAGGTCTTGTTATAGCAAACATTCTGATTTACGGCAATCATGGTATTAACAAAAAGAAACTTTAGAGCATGCTGAGCAAAGCCAATGTTGATGCAATTTCAGCAAAATGGGGCAACTGTTATAATCTTATCCTATAATAATTATTATGGTAACGGACATGTTTAGGATTAGAGTTTTATAATCAGGAATTATAAAGGTGTCGCTGAAGAGTTCTTTCTGTTGAAAAATGAAAGTTACTTTTGCCAACACATCAGAATAACAGTTACATTAATGGCTAAATAAATGTCGATGCACACTGTTCATAGTGTGTGCTTTATTGAAGTCTATTTGTTAGGGTGCACAGTAGGGGTTGTCTTTATGAAGGCAAAATTTATATCAATTCACTTCAAATTACTGCAGATTCTTCCCAGATAAATTCTATTGAATACCAGAACTAAAAACAAAACATTTGGGAGGTACGGTCTGCATTAGGTTGTGTCTGTTTGTTTGTTTTTATGATTGTTCAGGGACGTATGGGATCCATGATAAAGTCATACTCCAAGTCCATACATAAATTACACGCACGGATAGCTATTAAAGGATTGTAAAAATTGTACTGACCATTCTAAACATATTGTAACAACATCATCGTCATCATCGTCGTCAATATCTTCTCGTCGTCCTCATTTAGCCCTCAATGGTGAATTCATAGTCCAGCGATTTCATCACTGCAACATCGCTCGATACGCAGTCTTTACACGCGCTACCAGAAGTGCGCTTTAAAATTTTAAGACTGAGCAATGTTGCTGCGATGAAATCGCTGGAGTCTGAACGCACCATTATTGATTGAAATGCAGCACTGGTGACATGCATTGTACTTTAGTTGCAATTAACACTTATACCGTATAACCCTCTGCAATATTGATAACTAGTACATGCCATCTGGGAAACATCGAAGCTAAATCACTTCTTTAAGATAGTCGAAAATGAAAATTAATACTCATCTAATGGTTTAATTAACCCTTATTACTTTCATTTCATATCATACATGGTTGCTGCAAGGGACTGCAGCTTCATCAATTGTGAAGAATTCTATCTTGGCGAATTCTTTTTAACTGCATGCGAAATTTAAAGGTAGACATTGCTAGAGGGCAACGTGTTCTTTGATTAAACAACCGTCAGGTAAGGTACACCATTAATATTCCTTAAGCTTAAAGCTTACATTCTTTGATAAACCAAAGTCTTGGAATTGATCCTAGACCAGTAGGTTAATGAAAAAAAATCGTTATACCAGACTGAAGTCCTTGGTCATTCGTAAAGACACCAACATTTCACTTTCCTGTTTGACCCTCTGGCAGGCCCTCTGGATGATCGTGAACGTCATGTGATGAAAATAATGACTCAAATAACAAAAAAGCTTCGAAATTCGTAGTTCTACGTTGTAAACATATGACACATTATTGTGGTTTACATAGTTACTGGACTAGGTAGCAAAAGTGGATCTACATTTCTCCTTTAGGCTTTTGCCATCCTTACGAACAATATTTTAAGGGGGTTTTGGGGTACAGACGGTTCTCAAGATATGGTCAAATAAAGATAGGCCATTCGGGTGAAAGTTTTCATTTATGCTGTTTGTCCTATACTTTTGTATGTAAGAATTCTCAAAAGGTGAATATTAATTTTGTAAGGAAATCAAAGTCAATTTTGGCTAGATAATTTTAGTTAACTAAATTGCATAATTACTTACAAAATTGTTGCAGCTTATTTATGCCATTAAAAAATCACAGGATGCGTAAATCTTACGTATTTTATTGTTTCCTCACCCTGCTGTATTTAAGAAAAATTATTTTAAATTCAAACTCAGCAACAGATGCATCAATTTTTAGAAATGCTTTCAGAATTTATTAGGATAAATCACATTACAACTAAAAACAACTATTCCATTCATATTTTTTTATGAAAAGCGCCCTCAATTTAATATGAACTGTATTGGCTTATATCTCGAAAACAGAAAAAAATGCAATCTTGCAATTTTTAAACAATCATAACTCAAAAACTAAATATCTATATGAATATAAACGAAACTTAGATCTAGTGAACTATGGAAGCGGATGTCGTAAATTTGAATTACGGGGTAAAATTACCTGATTGGTCGATTTCTCGTTGCCATGGCAACCATATAAAAATTTCGATTCCAAAGTTCACTGCATATTGTCATTATACACCTAACCCCCAAGTTTGGTTGTGGTGGCTTATTTTGTTCTATAGTTATGATTGTTTTCGTGTTCAGCCAATCAGAGTTACCATGGGTACCATAACAAATATTTGCAGGTTTTTCGAAAGTTCTTAACATGGGTTAAACATTGGTGTGTCGCTATTTTAGGAACATTGAGTATATTCATCCCAAAGATCTGCCTCTAAACCCCTAAAGGCCCCCCCCCCCCCTTTAAAATTATGTTGTCTTAAAAATCCACAGAAAAGATATAGATATGCCAGTAAAGATGATTTACGTTATTTTAATGCAGCGCGTACTTAACATGCTTTCCGTCATGTTCTTGAAAAGATTGAGTATGTTTCGAAATTTGCGGTGAAGATTTCAGATTAATGAATCATTCCCATCTTTGTAACTAAAGAGGATTGATCTGTTGTATCGATCATGTGGCATTGAAAGAAAAGACACCCATCTACCCCGTCTTGGTGAAAAGAGAATGTGATTTATTATCTCTTGAGGCTAAAAAAACATCACATTATTCTACAATCGTTATAATAGTATTGGAATATTGCATATGATATTTTAGGAGGGCTATGCTATGGTAAAATTTGACACACATGCTGGTAATGAGACAACGAAATACGAATCTATATGTTTTACTGTTGAATCATTGAATCTCTCTGTTTTGCTTTTGCTAATACAAGTTTAATCAAGAAATGTTAATATTCACTCATAAAATGAAGACCCCCATATCTACTGCTACTGACATGCAACTTGAGATCAAAATCTGATAATAACAATATGTTACATCAGTCTGCATCTGCTTTACACAACGGATGGTCAATTAAAAAATCGCTTTAAAGGGGATAAAAAAGGTACTTTTTTCTTCTTTAACAAAACTGGAGGAAATAATGTTGAAATGCTACTTCGTTTACATAATTTTTTAAAAGTATACGTCCCAAATAGGATAGATTATAAATACGATGTAAAACTAACACAATGAAACACAATAGTTTATAGATTTGAAGACGAACATTGGTTGAAAGTACATGGCATTAAAAATGTGGCGTCTAAAATACGATAACAATATTTCAAAGATCACTGTATTCCGCAGCGATTACGTCGTTTCACATTTTCAATTTTTACTTCAAATACCGTTAAGCATTCCTTTAGTCTAAAACACTTTATTTTCAGGAAAAGGGGATGCTTACTAACTCATATAACCTGAAATTAACTGTCATGAATATGGGTTATTTTGTTACCTATAGCATATACTTAAGAATTTACTCTATCCATATCTAAGGTTTTGAACGGTATGAAATTAGATTTTACCTAAATGAGATCCTAGAAAGTGGGAAAATGATCCAAGAAAACACATTCAGTTGAATTTATCAACGTTTATGGCTCAGATCAGGCGTTCATTCGCATCTGAAATGTATCTTTATAAAAGGGATAACCTCTAGGCGATAATTGAATTGATTTATTAACAAAGTGTGAACTCTAAACAAAGTAATATACTTAGTAATTATTTTATTCGTTAAATGCATTTACTTTATGTTTACCATGATGAACATGGGTATATTTTTGAGCATGCGCATATGACATTTTTAAGGACTTAGTTTTTTCAGGAATACATGAAAAATGGCCCTATTTCAAAAACCGGTTTTTTTTTTCATTTTTTCTTTCAGCATTGTGTTCAGATGCAATTATCTTTATTTCAATGTATTATTTGTCACAAGGGGTTGTGTATTTAGCCGTGTGTTTCCAACAATTAGCAATGAGTGCCAAATTTGACTTTCTGCTGTTTTTGACCCCAAATTATCAAAGTATCCTAAATAATTGATTGGTTGTTTTTTATTGTTTTTGGTAGAACACCAGCTCTACATAATATATCGAGGGACATCAAGGTGTTTCACATTTGTTTTACCCCTTAAAATCACCCCTTGAAATTACCATTAGCGTGTTGACCACCTCTATATATAAGCAATGATATAGGTCAAGCCTGTAGAATTCGAAACGCAAAATTGTACAAGTCCAGAGATGAAAACATTCATCAAAGTCCACAAAGCAATGATGTGCTTTCCAAGTTCCGAAACACATCCAATGGTATTAGGATAATTGATCCCTTGAAGAATAGTAAAGTAGTGATTACAGTCGTTCGTTTCGTTGAGTGTAAAAATAGTCATGAAAGACAGTGCTGAAATAGCTGTCTTCAGCCAAGCGGTAGGATGTTATTTAGGGATATTTAACCTCATATCCTATTTTATTCAGTTCTTTGGGTGAATCAATTCATCCTGAAATCTAAATACAACCATAGCGACTATGAGCGACACTGTGACCTGATTGTACATTTCCTTACGTTGAACTAATAGGAATGAAGAGTGTTTGATGCAATTTCATCTCGTAAAAACTTTCAGTGGCCATTATCGTGTCATGAACAGATAATCTTATCTTTTATTCAGGTCTTAGTTTGACCAATATCATATTGTTATCCCAAAGGGAATTAAACCTATGCATTATTGAAAATAAACCACACAATGTGTATCCCATTTCGTGCGATCAATTTGAAAAACAAGTCACTTTTCATGCGTTAAAGGTGAAACTAAAAAATACTGAAAAAAACCTTAAATTAAGTTATATGCAGAATAACCTATCATGGAGAAGTAAACGTAACTTGTTAGTCAGATGATACTTTCAGAAAGCCAGGGTCAAATATACGAGTAGTTAATCAATTCAATTTGATTTTTTAAAGGTCTATTTAAATCCAATTTTAATCATTTTTGTGAGAATTTGGCTTTATTCAACTTTGCAGTTATGTACTCTGTCATGTAGCTTCTCCCCTGTCACCTACAGAATAGCTGACAACATACGTAACGTTAACAATACACCGATCTCATAAAAACAAGAAAGGGAATCGTTCCGATTGCCCCTGAATATTCTAAGAACCTCTTAGATTGCTTAAAGGCTAAAGTTAAAATAGAAGGACGTCATCAGGGGAGAGTTACATTAATACCCTTAACATGTAGTATGTATTTATGTAGCATATCATCATGACTTGTTGGCAGTATTTATAGCATAAATCTGATATCTCAAGTCCCATATGTGCTATACAACGGGCATACGAGTATTATTACTTTTGTAATAATATTATTTTGACAAAGAAAACTGAAATATGGGAATTCTTATTCTTGAATGAGGATCTTTTATAGGTATTTGTTTTAATGTTTTCAATGAGGACCATGAAATGGATACATTTTCAACGCAAAGCTCTCTTTATCTTTATGTGAACATTTATGCATTACTTGAATCTATCTATAAAGGATTTCGCTCCTTAAAAAAACAATATGAGTGGTGCTCTTGCAAAATGAGCGGAAAGTCGCGATTTTCAAAATTGAGTTTATGACATATTTTAATTTTCTATAATCTCAGCTTTCAAATGATATATATTATGTCATGCTTTCTTTCAAAAATCTTCACTTAGAGATAGAAATACAAAGCAGTCCACTCAAAATCTGGCAGTAAAAAAATTGTCACAATAACCACAGACAATCAACTAAAGATAAAAAGAGTTTGATTTCATCTTTTAATAGACTGAGAGAATAATCAACTGGCAACAATCAGATTAAGGGGCACACCATTAGGTGTCCAGGGGAAGCAGGAAGTTGGGCTCGGTTTTTTTTATCGCCCCATTCGGGAGCGATTTTTTCCCCTTGAAATTACTGTTTTTCTGCCAATTCCATGTTCAGGGGGGATTATTTTTTCTTCTGCCTGTGGAGGGGGAATTAAAAAACCCTTTCTACTCCCCCCTGGAAATATGGTGCGCCCCTTACATGATAAAATAATCCGTGTTCATGTCTGTTCAACAGATTGCAGACAAGTGGTGTACCCGCAAAAGTCATTATGGCTGAGATTATTCAAAGACACATTATCTGTCTCATTCAATATATTTTCCATATTTAAATGCAAGGCAGACACAATTCCGGTAATGTGTCTCTATTACATTCCTGACTTTGAATTTCAATAAGAAATTAAGCTTTATTGCGATTAATTGCCGTTTAGTTTTAGTTTAGTTGCTTTTCTTACATCCTTTGAATACAAATCCTATAAAACTTCTTCTTAGTTCAAAAGTCAATGATTTCAAGTTTATATCCATCACTTTGGAAATAAACGGCAGGTTAGACACTGGTCGAAATTTTTTTAAACAATTAGCATCCAGACCAGACCTTTTAAGAATGGGGATAAGAAGAGCCTGTTTAAATTGGCTAGGAACTATACCAGAAACAAGAGATGCATTGATGAGCTTGCTTATAATAGAAACCGGATCTACAGCACACTGTTTGACAAAAGTAGTCGGCATTGGATACAGAATGCATGATTTGGTTGGCATACATTTCATCAAGTCTGATATCTCATCCTCAGAGACAGGGGTAAAATTGTCAAAAACAGGACCGTTTGATGTTAAAAGTATTATAAAGATCTGATTGTTCTTTCCAGATATCTTGACAAACCATTGGATCTTGACAATTTTGATCTTAGGATAATTGCACGTATAGACACGACCTGCCTATCTTGTTGATTAGGCCTATGTTATACAGATTCACATTTTCAACGAATTCATTGTGATATTATACTAAATAACCGTGAATGCAGCTAACCTCCACATATTATTGTCCCAATTGCAAGAGAAATACCTGAGAAAAGAGAGGTTGTAGATACATTGCTCTGATTCCAATTCTTACAAAGAACGAAAGTACTTTCATTAATATCCAAGTAATGTCTTATTCGTAACACGTACAACAGCCATAGGGCTTACCATGCAATTACTACATATAAAAGGCTAGAACAAGGTAAAAGTAGCAATTGGAACAGTTGACAATTTACTTGCTAGTGTTAAAAAAGCTTTGACAATAAAAAAAAATTATGTGTCTCGCAGAAAAATACGACGTATTACATGTTCAGTAGAAACAATGTCAGACATCAATTGTATTTGTTTGATTCATGGGATAACCCGTGGTCACATGATTTGTTATTTATTTTTACGCACTACTAAAATAATATCTCCAAACTTGAGCTATACCAAAACCAGGTATACACTAATATACAATACCCATGGGGACACACAGCTTAACGTTACTTTGAATTAAGGAACAATTTTCAAGGTGTAACATAGTAATAATGATTACGATGTACATAAGTAAAACTTGTCGGCCTAGTATAAAAGTGCAATGGACATAAATATTTTCATCGTTTATCCAAAGAGTATCGATGGAACATTCATCTTTCTGTTTTCCAATGTTTACCATTTGTTGTTATTGAAACTACTGCAACAAGGAATCAAAAGGTTTGATAACGAAGAGTGGTTCATTCTTATTTGATTATAATTGGTATTCAAAATTTAACAATAAAAAACTGACTTAGCGCCTTAACTCGATACCGTTTAAATTTAAATTGTTCATAAAATAGATTTTATTTAAATGTATTACAGCAGTATGTACCACTAGAATACACAGAACATTTGCGTACCAGAGAAATAAGCGTTCTAGTTTTTGCCGTAGTTCTGGTTAAATTATACATAACAAACACCCATAGCATCCTCGTACCAGCAAAATAAACACATGATCTCCTCGGGAGCTTCATGTACTTGTTTAGAGTTCTCATAACAATGTCCTATTACCTGGCTCTCGGATCAAATATGTGATGGCTCACCCCGAAAGGGGGGACTTTGCAGATTATATCAATTTTAATTTTATCATTTCATCTGTTATAGCATTTTCTTTTTTTGAAATTAATCAAGGCAATCAAGTTTTACATCATTTTGTATCTGCTGGAAATTCTTATTATTTTCATTATTTTTGCTGCTTATTTTCACCAGTTTTTCGAAAAGTGCTCTGTCGCAAAAGTCCCCCTTTTCGGGGTTAGTCATCACATATATACTCTATACAAATGAAATGCCTGGGTGTTGCACACATTTAATGAACTATATGCATCAATTTGGATTAAGATTCGATATCCTCATTTGCAACCACATGGTATCTAGCATACCTTTTTAATATTTTTAAAATGAGTAGGTAAATACAACAGTCAAATGTACTGGTATAAGCTGACGTTGGTATCTTTCTTCTTAATGCACTACTAGAATTTAGTGTATTGTTGTTGTTTTTTCAATCTAGGGATGCAAAATGTTTAAGGTTCCTCGGCTCGAAATAATGTCATGAGCAATATCACTGAAAACAAAAACTAGTCAAGCAGCTGCTTGACTAACTTTTAACTATCAACGCCATCAATCACCAATAAGTGTCAAATGTGACTTCTGCTGTTTTTGACCCAAATTATCAAAATATCCTGAATAATTGATTTTTTTGTTTTTCATTGTTGAGGTAGAACACCGGCTCTACAAAACATATCAAGGAAAATAAAGGTGTTTCACATTTGTTTTGCCACTTAAAATTACCCTCGGAAGTTCGATTTTTACCGTTGGCGTGTTGACCATCTCTATACTATGTATTGAAAGCAATTAGATATGATAATTGAAAGAAGTTTGATTTGCTTACATCAAAGGGAATAACTACTATAGAAGTCTTACGTTACAATGAAATCATTATTTTGACTTAAAATAGTAAAGTTTTAACTTTTAAGAGCAGTTACACTGCAGCAATTGAGAGTGACTTTCTCATCGCCGAAAATGGTCATAATGTTAGTTCTTACTTCTTAAGAAGATCACCGATTTCAATTTATCAAAAGAAAAGATAATAATAATGTGGTTTTGGCAGCTGAGGGAAAAAAATGTACTCATGTCTGTACAACAGTGTAGATTATTGTAAGTGGTGTACCCACAAAAGTCATTATGACTGAGATTATGCAAAGACACAAACACAATCTATCTGTCTCATTCAATATGATTTCCTCATTGAAATGCAAGGCAGACACAATTCCGGTTATGTGTCTCTATTACATTCATGGTTTTGAATTTCAATAAGATATTAAGTTTTAGTGTAATTAATTGCAGCTTTGGTTTGGCTGCACTTCCTTAATCTTTAGTATACAAATTCAAAGGATTCCAAGTCTCTCTCAGCTCATTTCTGGTTATGATTACGAGTTCAATACAAATTTTATGACATTTTTTGTGACATCTTTATAATATGTAAAATTCAGCTTACCACACTTAGCCTAGCGTTGAATATCTGGCAACGCCTTATCTTTAATACAAAAATGCTAGCGTTTTAAACAAAACAGTTTTAGACCTGTTGGTTATTGTTTATTCCGGTTGAACCGACCGAAACCGACGGTTCAGGTTTGAATCGTACCCTTTCATTATGTTTTAAAGCAATTAGGGGAGCGTAGTCGAGTGGTTAGAGCACGGGTCTCGTAATTCAACAGGTTATGGGTTTGATCCCCGGGTGCGGCAGTTCACGTCTCCTTGTTTCCTTGGGCAAGAAACTTTACTCTAAGTGCTCCGTAGTTTTGGAAGTCACGTTAAGCCGTTGGTCCCTGTGCGAATGGTCCTTCTTGGGGCGCTGCATACAGCATATACATGGTGAGGCATGATTAGTAATAGCACACGTTGTAAAACATGTTACTCTAGCTTAATTCAAACCTTTTACAACATTTTTACTTTCCTTTAAGATGTTTGTTTGAGTATTGAAATGTACCATATCAAAAGGTACCTTAAGGGTTCAAAAATCAAAAACTGATTTTAGTCTCATGCGAAAGCTGACATTTAAAGCTTTAAAATGACTCCATGCTTTTGATTATTGGATGTTCGGTTGCAAAGTTATCCAAATTGGTAAAAGGCATGGGACTGATTCGGAAAACTATAGTTCTGAGAAAACAAAGTTTAAAGTTTTTGTACTGAGTGAACTTGAATGGAGATACGAATTTTATGTTGGTTTTAAACATATGTTGAAACCTGATTAACATGAAAGAATACACTTCAAAGGTAAAGTTTAGGATGTTTGTTAGATTTTTAAGTTTTTGATTTTAATTAAAGTTTTTCTAGACTTATATAAAACGTTAGGATAATGTTCAGTAGTGTTATGTAAACCTGAATTATTTGTTTTTGTTGATTAATTAATTGTTTAATTAGAGAAGCTTAATTATTGAAATCTTTGATTGCTACAGAAAGGGACTTTTTCTGAAAGATTCATATTTTG
>JXSR01S006988.1:21559-39100 GCA_000969725.1 Ophiothrix spiculata | reverse complement strand
TGGTAAGACTAGAGTACAATATAAAGAATAAAAAATCGTTCTGGTACAAAATACTTTAATTTATTGATGACATCAATATTACGAGAGTTTGTTTTCGGCTTGAAAAAACAAATATTTGGGGATGGATTATTGAGATATGTGGAAAATTCTTTGCCAGAATGTTGGATGCTATTTGCTAGTTTGTGTCCAATGTCTACAAAGAAATTATTGAATGAACTAGAAATTCTAACAGGATCAGTTTTTGTTTCATTGTCTTCTGTTTTGAAGGATTTTTGAGATTATACTGACTTGTTCCTGCCAATTATTTCATTTATTGATTTCCATGTTTTCTTTATATTATTTCTTGAGCTCTGAATCTTATTGTAGAAGTACTTACGTTTACATTTGCAGATCAAATTATTCAATTTGTTTCTGTATGACTTGAACTTTATCAAGTTTTGCTCAGTCGGTTTAGAGATATATTGCTTGTATAACTTGTTTTTAACATTAATGCTTTTTATTATGCCGCTAGTAAGCCAAGGTGACTGAGGAACTCTTTTCCGACATATTCTATTTTTTGGACCGGTATACATTTATTATGTAATTCATTGAATTTGTCAACAAAAGAATTGTAATCATTATTTGCATTTACGCCATCTAATATTTCATTCCAATCAACTCTAGACAATGAATCTTTAAATCTAGCAATATTGTCGTTATTATATTTTCTAGTAAATTTATATTTATCATCATCACTAAGAATCTTTTTTCTAGAAAAATTGTACTTTTTAAAGAAAACAGTTGGAAAATGATCAGTAATATCCGTTACAATTATTCTTGTTTTTACATTTTCATTACAGTTTGTCAAAATGTTATCGATAATTGTTGCCGATGTTTCAGTAATACGAGTCGGTTTAAGAATGGTGGGAGTTGTGTAATGCGAATAAACTAAGTCTAGGAAGTCATTTGTAGGCCTATGTATATCATCTTTTAAAAGGTCTATGTTATAATCCCCGAGCAAAAAGTATTTCTTGTTTTCTTTAGTTAAGGCTTGCAAGATTTTTTCAAATTCGGTGTTGAAATTATCAATATGTGTATGTGCTCTATATATAACACCCACTATTGCATTTTGACCGTTGATATTTTCTATCTCAACAAAACATGATTCGAAATGGGAATTTGCTTTACAAAGATCTTTTCTTAGTTTGTATGAGATATAATTTCTAATGTACAAACAAACACCACCAAATTATAATTAGGCAAGTTAAGAAAGTCTTGAGGTTTATCTTTTAGCTGTGTTTCTGTAAGTCCAATAATATTAAAGTTATGATTTTGAATTTTCAAGCACTGCGTTAACTTTTCAAATTTTTATTTATACTTCGGATATTCAAGTTGAATATTGTAAAATCGTCATTATCAGTTAAGATTTCTTGGCTTAGTTGGTCTGCTGTAACATATTTACAGTCTACTTCACATCCAGTATCATTTGAAATATTTGAATCAATGGTTTGTGATGTTTTCATCATGTTTACATGTGATTGCTCCTACTGCCCATTTTTGAAGTTTTTAAAAGTAAAAAGTATCTTATCCAAGTAACTCTGACAAGTGTTTCCCCAGACCATGATAATGTAATTAACATATGGTAAGACTAGAGTACAATATAAAGAATAAAAAATCGTTCTGGTACAAAATACTTTAATTTATTGATGACATCAATATTACGAGAGTTTGTTTTAGAAATTCCATCAATGCGATTTATCCAAGTAAGGTTTTCATCTATTATAACACCCACAATTTAGTCGAATTAACTCTTTCTAACTAGGCACTATTTAATGCAATAGATATATCTGTATTTCTATTTCTTTGCCGCGTTCCTAACACCATAAAATTTACTTCCTTAGCGTTAACCCCACTTTTAAGGTTTTCATAGAATAAAGAATAATGTTTCATCAGCAAATAATATAAATCCATGCAGTAAAATTTCATGATTAAATAGTGTCGAGAGGTTTCGACAAATCTAAAAGGATACCAACTGTTTGTTGACTATTTTCTAACGCATTGCATACTTTATCCACAAAATCTATTATAGACATACAAGTATTGTGCTCTTGTATTCAAGCAATAAATGAGGTTACCCCTGCTCCCCAAAACTAGTACAATTATTAATTTGAACATGCCAAATGATTTGTCATTCAATATCCTGATATGTGATTAATTGCTAAAGCTAAACATGATGTTGGATACTTTACAATTGATTTAAGGACATTGTAATGTATATTTGAACATACAAAGCGCCGTCTACTACTTAAAACCTGTTTCAAATTTTCAAAGGGTATGTATATATAAGGGGAGGGGCTATGCAACTTTTGTTCTCGAAAATATGTTTCGCATTGAAATGTCAAAATGTAAAAAATAACACACCCTCCATATCCAGTAACTAGGACGATTTCTTGTAGTATGGCAGGACATAATTATATTTTATTACTTTATGAGCTCAAACATTGGTTGTAACTTGATTGGAAGGAGATGTTGAGTGTAATTTTACATCAATTGTGCTGCTAATTGTTTTTAAACACGCTCTCGGTCTAGTTTTATGCTTTTTGTTAATTTCCTTTATATTCGTTTTCCTTGCTCGGTAATCTGAAATTGCAATTGCTACAGTGTATATAAAGGGATTGACAGTCGAATTGATTGGAAGGATGAGTACCGCATATAAACATGCACCGTAGGGGGGAGGTTCAAGACATCAGACTGAAAAGATTGAACTAATATCGCGATAACGACAATTGGGATCCAAAACAACATAATTGCTCCCAATCTAATGGCTAATGCAATCTCCTGGTCACGCCTATATTTGCCAATAGTTTTTGTGCTCTGTTTAAATATGCAGAAGATAGAGATGTAGCACATGACAACAATTATGAAACATAAAAGATATATACCGACGAAAAGAACTACAGAATAATAAAAACCAGGATTATTTCCTGTGATAGTGTAGTAGTCCTCAGTGTATACATCATAGTTTAAATTATAATCTGAATAATATATCTCATAATTATACTTATAAAAAGAGTAATAAGAAAGAAATTTAACATCTGTAATGTTAACTAATCCTGTCGCAAACTGTGGAACTCTAACAAAAGGTAGGCCTGTGCACACCTCTGATACATCATAAATATCTGGGCGTTTACTACTGACAATGGTAGGAATTGCACTGAGAAGAAATGCTAGACACCACAAAACAATCAGAGTAATGTTTCTTTGTTAGTCGCCACTTCCCTCCGGGATACTTTATTGCCAAGAACCTATGTATGCTGCTCAGTGTGATAAAGAAAACCGAAGCCTCACTTGAGAGGACAGGCCAGGGTTCCCGCCACTTTACACCAAAGTCCTCTCCGCCAATCGTCGGAATCAGAAGGGAAATATTGTTGATAATAAGCATCTGCAGAAGCAATAATCAACATATATACACCCATCAACAAATCCGAAGCAGCTAAATTTTCAATCAAAATTCGCTGTACAACATTTTCCTTACCATGCTTGTTACAACGCCACACAAGAACTGACAAGTTTCCAACAAAAGCAAATATACACAAAATCCACATGATTGCTCTAAATGAAGAATGAGGAAGGAGTCGTTAGCATGTTAGATAAGGCTCTGGTTTCTTCTTCGGCAAGCATTCTGCATTTTCAATAAAGCAGCATGTCCCTAGCTGATCGACAAAATATTTGTATCATCGTTTTAAACTGTCTGAAAGGTGTCTTTGTCTACTCTTTTTAATGGATTTCCTCTTATATGAATAGAATCAATTTTAGGCAATTCCTTAAATATATTCGAATTGATATTTTGAAGCTGATTGTTTGTCAGTTGTAACAAATTCAATTTTGGAAATACACTTGTCTCTTGTGATGTTTTTAAACCATAATCAAAATAAGTAAGATTATTTCCTGACAGGTTTAATGTTAACAAATTACCAAGATTTCTAAATGCCAAAGATCTATTTTCTTTAGCTGGTTGTTGTCTAATGCAATTGAATGCATCTCTGTATTATTGCAGAAAACATTCAGTGGAAGAACACTGATAATGTTTCTAGATAGTATCAAAAATCGTAGAGACATTGGGAACACATAGTTTTCACTGATTGACAGACGATTTCCACTCAGATCAAGAACATAAATATATTTTAAGCCATCAAAAGTGTTGGGCTCAATGCTTGACAGACGATTTTCACTCAGATCCAGTCTATAAAGATTTTTACGAAGAACAAGATCATAAAGTGTTTGTAAGCCATCAAAGGTTCCACGTTCAATTGCCTTTAGATGGTTATCGTTCATGTAAAGGTACTGGAGACTTTCTGTGTCATTAAAGGTTCCTGGTTCGATGCTCGCCAGGCGATTTCCACTCAGATCAAGTTCAATAAGTGTTTGTAAGCCATCAAAGGTTCCAGGTTTAATTGTTTCAAGCTGGTTGTCACCTATGTTAACCCTCAAAGAGCCGGGCTTTTTCGACCCATCTCACAGCCGGGGGGGACGGATTCCGCCCCCCCCCCTTCCGATCTCGGAAACCGATTGACGAAATATCACGTGTAGGGTACTGGTGGATAGCTATGACCCTCACGAGTCCATTGGTACCAAAAAAATTGAAATCGGACCTTGAATGACGTCACAGTGACGTCATAAGTGACGTCGCGTCGAAAAACGCGAAAATCACCAAAAATCGCCAAAATCGTCGTTTTTCGCAATTTTTTTGAGCAAAAGTTGCAATTTTTATCAATAATGTGTGGCAAAGTATACTTAGGCATCTTCTTACTCTAAATAAATCAAATAAATACAATAAAACATAATGGAAGTGTATCCTAATAACAAAAAAACACGATTTGTATGTAATTTGCATTGAAAATCAGTTTTTGGTCAGTTTTTCGGTTGACCCAGCTTACCATTTCGGAACGCCACGTCCTAACCCTAGGTCCGATTTTCACAAAAATGGTCTTAAAATAAGCGAAAGGCTTTAAGAAAAAAAGTCAGGAATTTTCAGCGCGAACAAATAACAACCGGCGGAGGTATAAAAAATATCCGGATTCCGCCCCCCCCCCCGGCTCTTTTAGGGTTAAATGCTTTAATGTACCTTAGATGGCTAATGGTTTCTGGGATAATTTCTCGAAGATGGTTTTCACTGATATCAATATATTGTAGTTTAAGATTAGTTTTGAATACGTTGGGATGAAGAGCAGTCAGTTGGTTTCCTCCCAAATACAAATCATATAAGGAAGTTAGGTTCCAGAAGATGGTAGGTTCCTGTGAGGTTAATTTGTTTCCCCGCAAATCCATTTCATATAAGGAAGTAAGGTTTCTGAAGATGGTAGGTTCTAGTAAAGTCAGTTTGTTAAAGGCTATTGACAGATACTCCAACTCGTGGCAACAAAATGTGCCAGATGAAATATGTGTCAATATGTTATTGCGCAAGTTTATTCTCCTTATATAATGCAGATCTTTAAATGAATCAGTGTCTACACTTTGAAGCTGTCTCAATGATGCATCTAATTCTGGCGAGACTAATTTAACACTCTCAGTTGAATACCAGAAATAATTTTGATATGAATTATAATCTGCACTTTGAAATTTTCTATATGGTGCATCTAGTTTTGGTAATGCTAGTTCATAACTGTCATTTGGATACAATAACAAAGCGTGTTTAGTCTCATCACTGCAATTTGCAACAATATTTTGGAAATGGAGACTACAAGTACATGCTTGTGGACAACCTGGCAGGGATAATGCGTGTACCAAATCATAATTTATTCCGCTATACTTAGATGTAAACTTCAATGGCCTGACAGTTGTAAACTTAGATAAACTGTCACAATTAGGTTGTAAATCACATGCCACATTATCTGATGAGGAACACTGCTCAATCTGTTCTGCACTCTGAGAACTAACCGTAAAAGTAGCTTCTAAATTGTAGCGGATTTCTACTTTACTCGTTGGAAATAGAATATTGCATTGTCCCGGTTTTTTAGTAAACCCAAACACATCATTCTAATAGGTAAAATACAGATGATGCAGCTGAGACCAAGGCGATGAAGAGTCAATGTCCAAGGTTATCCAATAACCGGTAGCTGTGTTTAATACAAGTCGACATGTTCCACACGCTATTGAAGTGTCAATCCTTAATGGCCCATAATGTTCCGAAATCAGAGCTTTTTCATTACAAGAACTTGATTCTGAAGAACAAGCAATTTTCGCCTCAATATTCATACACAGGATAAATTCAAGTTGGTTGATAACCACACATAGCAGTAAACATATAAAATATATGCACTTCGCTGTTTCTATGGTTTTAACTTGTGGATGGTTATGTATGCCTATCCTGGTTCTCTTTCGTTCAAAATAGTTAAAGATGGAAGAAATATTTTCATTTATACATACATTTTTGTATTCACCACCAATGCACCTGATTATGTAAATCAGGCTATTAAATAATTTTTTAAAAATAGATAATGATCATATATGACACGGTGATATCGTCTTTTTGTGAATTAGTTGTATTCATAAAACGCACTTACCCGGGACACTTAACTGTAACTTTTAACCCATACTTATAGTGTGCATCATTGAGAAAATTTCAGAATAAACCTTGACAAATCTAGGTGTATAAAAATGTTTATACTAAGTTAAGAATTCATTGAATACTTAAAATCTAAACAAAACTGTCACTGTATTGACGCGGACAAAGCCACTGCCCCTTTAAACCCTGTGTTTTATGTATTGTTAACATTCGGCGGGAAAACCAGGCTAATCCCAATAGTGCATTAAAGACTCCCAGAAAAGTATCGCCTCACCTCGAAAAACAAAACAAAAACGATTCGTGTGCAGATATGGAGCTCGCATACGTAATTTGACCATTTTTTTGTACAAACACTGGAATTACAGCTTTCATGTAACACCCTATTTATGACGATTGAATGAGAAACATTGAAGTTATGAACTTTTAAAACCCTCGAGCTCAATTCGCAAATGTTACTAACTTCATTTTTGCACTGTACAAACCCACAGTGGTACAAACCAGTAACGTAAGGGTAAGGATCACTATGAGGTAAATCCGGGAGGTAAATGAGTTTGGTCATGGGTCTAACAGGAGTGGCGGCATAGAGGGGATGGGGGGGTTGTCATTTGGAGCAAATGTTCCCAGTCATAAGCTTTGCCCCCCCCCCCCCCATTTGCACACAGTTTCAGTCACCGACACAAATTTTACACTTCATTTCCTTTTACACACAACACCCTATGAACTTGGTTTTGCTATTAATAGATAGGTATGGTCCTCCCCTATCCAATGATACCAAGATCACAAAAATCGGCCAAGGCGTTTCGTAATTATGACGCCATAAAGGTCGAAAATCAGAAAAATCGGGATTTTGGCAAAAATGGCCACCAAAGTCAAAATTTTGCTATAAATGTTCTAAATGACCGATTTTCGTCGGGGTTTTTTTGCTAATAAAGAAGGAAAATGATAATTCTAACATGCCCTGCAAGTTTCAGCTTCATAGCATGCATATATTTTTCAAAATGGCGACCTAAATTTTTCCGGGGCTTCACCCCCCCCCCTACACCCCCAACTTCGACGGCCTACCCTAACCCCACCTTAGGTGGTACCCCCCTAATGTTTTCATCAAAATGACCGCAAAGGATGTAAAAAAGATTACCCAAATGCCTGGGGTCGGTTGCTTTTGCGTTTTTATGCAGCGGGGAAAAAACCTTAGGGGGGGGGGAGGGGGTCGCAATGTCATTACTTATAAACAAGTAATAAATTTATAAACGATACAAGATAGTCAGAAGTAATCATTTGCCAGAGGAATGATAGTTCTTTAATGAATGAATGAATGAATGAATATTCATTCATTCATTCATTCATTCATTCATTCATTCATTCATTTGTTCATTTATTTATTGGTTGATTTGTACATCAGTTCATTAGTTTTTTTAATTACTTACTTAGTAACTAAGTTAGTTAGTTACCTAGTTAGTCAGTTTGATTGATTGTTTATTTGTTAGTTGTTAGTTAATTTGTATAATGTTTGTTTGTATGAATAAGTCTATTCTGCCAGAATTCAAAGCACCATCACCTTATCCATTTAGCGTTCGATGCGTTAACCTAGCGTGAAGACTAGCCATCTCTACGTTATTTCTTCATCCGTCGGATCAATGAACGATATTTTTAATAACACGCTAATCAAAACACACATAAATCAATGGGAACCACTCAAGCAGTGAATAATGCTGGTCAAATGTTCAAAATTAAGCTCGAAATTCTGGGATTGTACAATGTCAAAAAATTGTTTTAATGTAGCTTTAATTATATGTTACACTTTGTTTTACCATTTCTTGATGTCTAAATGACATAATTTGTATGAATAAAACAACACGAGACACATATAAGAGAGTGGTGTTTAACGTACAGCTGTAATTGAAATTTGCTTCAACAAGGGTTCCGCTGAAGTTATTTAAACAGCTGCTTATTTGCATTTGAATAGAAATAAGGTTACAGTCGTAAAGCGATAGCGGAGGTGCAACGCAACCTCCCATTTATATGATATTTAAGTCAAAAATTGGTACTTTTGTCGCGAATTTCAAGACTTTTTCTTATACATTCATTTTATTTCTAACCACATAAATTCAATATCTTCTTTTTCAAGATCATGTCTTCTGTCATATTGAATACACAATTGAATGAACATTTTGTTCATTTAGGATACCAAGCTAAACTTGTTCTCATTAGGAGAGGGAACTTGTTTGTGCCAATATGATAAATAGGGCGGATAATCTGGAAAAAACAACAACAACGATACTTAGGTCCCAAACACTGGATCACAGAATATAATGTTACGTAGATATCCAAAAATTGTCCAGTATTGCTCAGTTCTACTTCTATGTTAAATTAAGTCCTGTATTGTTGGACAAAGTTTAAGTGATTAATACCAGTATCGGTAAATTTTGGTTACTGGTATTGCTGGTCAAAAGTACTCGTTGTTTTGGTCAGTGGAAAGGGTATGTTTTTGAATGCTTATCTGTGATAAAGGTCCAAGTCCCATATTAACATTCTAAATATCCGTATTTGAAGTGTGTTCTGTAAAGGCTTACGCGATGATATATTTTTTATCAATTCTTTCTTTATTGAGGGTTATCCTACTTCAGTGAGTGACAAGCATTTGAAAGTATTAGTGACTATCAGGAAAAGTGCAATAACAAATTTCAGATTCACTTTTGTTAATGAAACAAACACACACCTGTAAGACCTGTAGAAGGCATGCAAAAAATGCCCATGTTTTGTTAGTGGTATTATTAATTTTTGGATTATATGAACACAAAGCGAAAATGAGTAGATGCAGGATTCGAACCTGCAACCCTGTGATACCCTATCCAACTGAGCTAATCTAACCATGATATTATCATGGTTAATGGCCAATATTAATTCAGTGTTATAACAACAACAACAAAATCGAAATTTGCAACTTTCTACCAATTTTCAATTAAGTAATTCTTAACTATGGGTGGGAATTAAGTAAAAAGGATAAAACCAGAGTTAAAATCTCATTGTTTGTAAGAGGAAATAATGAGCTGAAAATAAGTAATAGGGTGATTGGTTTTAAGGCCGTATTATTCTGTACAACACATGCTTACGCAGAAGTGTCATCATTTTCACAAAAAGTTCAAATCATTCTTCTTAATAAAGGTGCTTGGGCAGGGAATTGTAATGTCCTTTATCTGATAAATATGAACCATAAACATTTTTATTGTGTGTTAGGAAACAAACATGCTTTGTTACGCAGTAAAAAGGGTACTGCCCTTTTTGAAAAAGGACACACACACACACCTTAAGAATGTATGCAAGTCTGATTTTTTAAAACAATTTTATAGCAAATATTATACATGTGTTTACAATACATCAATTAATTTTAGGGGTGTATTAATATATTTCTGGATTATATGAACACGGAGCAAAGAAAATGGTAGGTGTAGGATTCGAACCAGCGACCCTGTTATACTGTTACAGTCTTTGAACTATCTGAGCAATCAGTATAACTAGAATTGTTGTAACGCCGGACTAACGCCCTGCGGGGAAAGTTTTTTCTCACTCTGTCCCCGTTGTTCCCCGGCAATTTATTTCGCGAACCGCCTGATCCGATTAAAATTTACTTTGCCCTGACCGACCCCGACCAGAAGGGATTTTTTCTAGACCAGACCGACCCAGACCGACGGTTTTTCATGATTTCCCGATTAATATGAGGTATATTTCCCCGAGTAGGGGACCGTGGCCGAGCGGTTAGAGCACAGGTCTCGTAGTACAGAGGTTGTGGCTTCAAGCCCCGGGCCAGGCGGTTTACGTGACGTAAATTACGTCTCCTTGTTTCCTTGGGCAAGAAAAGAAACTTTACTCTAACAGAAATCACGTTAAGACGTTGGTCCCCTGTGCAAATGCTCCCTACAGTATATACCTGGTGAGTCTATTATAGTGGTGTTTAATAAGGATTGCGATTTAAGATATAAACGATTACGAAAACAATAATTAGCACATGACCTTAATTTTGATTTTATGAATCTCTTACAAACACTGAAGCTTTATGCATAATGTTGTAATACTTTTTTCTCGAAGAAGTTCAGGTATGACTTCAAATGATCCGTTTTTGTTTCCCTTGTTTCCCTCACAGCTTATGCTTTACCTGAGATTTATGTGATACGTAAAAATACATTAGGTCCCAAACACTGGATAGAATATAATACTAGGTAGATATCCAAATGTTGTCCAATATTGCTCAGTTCTACTTCTACTTTTGTGTTCCAGTATTGCTGTTCAAATGTACTGCTTAATATCACTCTAGTTAAATTAAATCCTGTATTGTTGGACAAAGTTCGAGTGATTGATACCAGTGTCGGTAAATTTTGTTTACTGGTATTGCTGGTCAAAAGTACTCGTTGTTTGGTCAGTGGAAAGGGTATGTTTTTGAATGCTTATCTGTGATAAATGTCCAAGTTCCATATTAACATTCAAGATATCCGTATTTGAAGTGTGTTCTGAAAAGGCTTACTCGATGATAATAGTATTTTTTTTTCAATTCTTTCTTTATTGAGGGTTATCCTACTTCAGTGAGTGACAAGCATTTGAAGGTATTAGGCCCGTATTCTAAGACGTTCCTCGACTCATACTCACTGAGGAACTCCTCATCCTCACTAAGGACCACCTCATACTCATTGAGGAGATGGTGCTACTCACTGAGTGCGAGGTCGACTTTGCCTCTTTTTCATTTTAAAGACCTCCCTCTTCCTCAAGTAAGTTTTCCTCTGTGAGTAAAGCTTGAGGAAGGGCAATACCTGCCTTGAGTCTTCCTCAGTCAGTCTAAACATGGTGTTTCGGTGGTTACAAAGGCATGAAAACTGGACATTTTACAAGGATTTCGAAGACAGCTAGAAGGATTCCTAATTTTATTTTAATATGTATGATTAGGAGGGGTTAAGAAAACGAAAAAACAACATTCAATTGGTAGGCATTGCTAGCATTAAAGACATGGCGCAAGTACCAAACCACATTAGAGGACGAATAACGGCGCACCAATTGTTTTAAGGCTACTAATGCCTACCAATTGAATCTCTTATTTAGATCGTTTCTCATCATTAATAAGATGAAAAAGTATTATCTTGATGGATGATGCTTGGAACCCAATGACAAATGCTTTCGAAAAAACCCGCGCTTCTGTGACCAAACTCACTCTCCTCATACTGATCCTATCAAGACAATTGGTCTGACCTTTCAATTGCTCATTCATGGTTTGTGATTTTGGATAATGAAAGGTTGGACCTGTATAATGTAGATTCCTCATTATCAGTTATGTAACTTGTTGTTCAGTAATAGTAGTCAAGTAGATTTGATCAAATATATAGCATGAGCGTCAAGTTGAGTATGGCTACAATATTTTTGATGAAACTGGTAGTTGGGAGCGTGTACTTCAAGAATCTGATTGATGCCTGAAATCCACGCTTGAGCAATTTTTGTTATTGACGTAATACGTTACTCCTCTTTTTCGCATATTATACTAATTTCAGAACATCTTATATGTGGTATAAACATATCATTTTTGGTATCAAATTAAAGTTGATTTAATGTAGAATGCAAATGTCTTAAATCTAGGTCATTTGAATGCTTAAAATTCAAAATGGCCGCCAAAATGACATATTTTTAATAAAAACAATCAAAATATGCTTAAAAAGACCAAATATCCTAAACCATCAATAGAAAACAATTTATTGACTTATCAACATCCAAAGGGGTATATACAATACTAAAAAACATGGTGTTTATGTTTTTTAGTATTGTATATACCCCTTTGGATGTTGATAAGTCAATAAATTGTTTTTAACCTATTTCCCATTGTTTTTTACTTATCTTTTGAATCTATTGTGATCCATCCAAAGTTCCCTTGCTGGTCAGTTGGTGCTGTTTTCACTGTTTTTAACATCAATAGAAAGTAATATTTAAGTTAACTACACGATTAGATGACCCTAAGATTTACCATTTACATATTTCAAATTTAAAAAATACATAAATATATAGAAAATAAAGCTTAAAATACCCACACAAGCACTGTTTGTTTTGCACAGAGACGGGTAACAGTAACTTAAAAACCAACATCAAATAAACTGAATACTGGTAATAATTAATGGAAAATAGCTTTGCTGATTACAACATAAACATCCTTCCACACGAAATGCAAATGGGCATCAACAATGGAGTCTAACATTCGCTCTAAATGAGATAGAGCATCATCAAATTAGCATTAAAACATCATGATATATTCAAAATTATCTATGGAAATGGTTCTTGGGCTACAACAATAACACTTGTAACTTGGGCAAAATGATGTCAATCACATGATTAAAATAAAAAAAATATTATTGTCGAAGACCCCAAATGACCTTCAAATACCCCTACAACATACCCATACTTGAGAAAATATAATTTTGGCGGCCATTTTGAATTGCATAGTTGGGTCAGCTGAGAATGTATCTCCTTTAACCCCTAAAGCAATATCCTTTCATTACTTTGAAAACAGAGCATTTTTAATGTTGCTTTAATCATATCTCTAAACCCATTTTGTAAGTATTTTAAGTTATATATTTTGAACCATTTTAAATTTGTCATATGTTATCAACCTAATTTGGGGAGAATATATCTATTATTAATACTAACGACATTTTCCATTGATTGTATTTGATATCTTATGTTTTCAATGTTAATTTAATGTCGCGCAACTAGTTTCCCACCATGAAAGGACTTTTTTGCTGCCATTTTGGACCTAATAATGGTGGCTTTTTTGGATATTCAAATTTCGTGCGAAATAACTTGTGGATACAGGTTTCCTTCAAAGTCATTTACATGAATTACGTTGGGTGTATGATATCTTTAATGCTCGCATTATGTCTTTGAAATATGTTCCTGTGCATTAAAATAAATCTTTTTAGCCATTTTGAACCTTAATATGGCACGGTTTTTGTAAATAAATATGTGAATGACCTAGTTTGGGACAAGTTGTTTCTGTTTTACCATTTAAAACCATTTTTCACTGATTAATTTGAATATTTAATTATTTTAGTGCTGATTTGTAAAATTCCTTTTATGCGCCAAAACTTACCAGATTTTTGGCCTTCTTTGTGCGATAGTTTCAATTTTAAATATTTAATGGCTCATGTTTAGATCAAAAATGACATTACTGATACATGAATGCTCCCTCTAGTAAATATTTATAATATTGTAAATTTAAAAAGATTTTTGCGTTCAATATATAAAATATGGTATTTTGGTGGCCATTTTGAATTTGAATCACCTAAAAGTGGCAAGATTTTAAAGCATCTGCATAACATGTTCCATTAGCTTTAATTCCATATCAAACATGATAAGTTTGCGAGACAAAACCATATTTGCCATACATAAGGTGTACCGGTATGTGAAAAAAATGGTGTGGCTTATAACGTAAATAACAAAAATCGCTCAAGCATGCATTTTTGGTATCATTCAGATTCTTTAAGTACGCATTCTAAACTATCATTTTCAGCCAAAAAATTGTAAGCAAACCTAACTTGATACAAAACATGATATATTAAACATTGTTATGAAATTCCGTTAGTTTTAGGCTACTTTTGCCATTTTGTGACATTATGTGGACTTTAAGTGACCTTAACTTATTTTTTATCCCTTTTAACCCGCTTATACATATTTTACTTGTCATAAGCTTTAATTTGACACCAAACATGATATGCTTATACCACATATAAGATGTTCTGAAATTAGTATAATATACGAAAAAGGGGGTAACGTATTACGTCAATAACAAAAATTGCTCAAGCGTGGATTTTAGGCATCATTCAGATTCTTTAAGTACACACCCTAAACTTTCAATTTCAGTTAAAAAATTGTTGCCATACCCAACTTGACGCCCATGCTAGCGATCTACCTGACTATAGCCAGCACCAGTCAAAACAGTGCAGGCTGACATCAATCAAGTGAAACTTGAGGAATCTCTTTGAATAAAAAAATGTCATTATTTACGTAAGGCTGAGGTATACCTCAAAGAGACTGAGGTAGACCTTCTCCTTTTCCTCGAGTTACACTTGAGTCCTCCTCACTGGAGTGTGAGTGGAGGATGAGGTTGAGTGTGGTCTTAGAATACGGGCCTTAGTGTCTACCAGGAAAAGTGCAATTACAAATCTCAGATCCATTGTTGTTAATGAAACGAACACACACCTGTAAGACCTGTAGAAGGCATGCAGAAATTACCAATGTTTTGTTAGTGGTATTATTAATTTTTGGATTATATGAACACAAAGAGAAAATGAGTAGATGCAGGATTTGAACCTGCAACCCTGTGATACCCTATCCAAATGAGCTAATCGAACCATGATATTATCATGGTTAATGGTAAATATTGATTCAGTGTTATCAACAACAAAATCGCATTTTGCAACTTTCTACCAATTTTCAATTAAGTAATTCTTGAATCTGGGTGGGAATTAAGTAAAAAGGACAAAATCAGAGTCAAAATGTCATTGTTTGTAAGAGGAAATAATGAGCTAAAAATAAGTAATTGGGTGATTGGTTTTAAGGCCGTATTATTCTGTACAACACGTGCATTCTTACACAGAAGTGTCATCATTTTCACAACAAAGTTCAAATCATTCTTCTTAATAAATGTGCTCGGGCTGGGAATTGTAATTTACTAATCTGATAATATGAACCATAGAATTGAATATATAATATCAATTTTACTTTGTGTTAGGAAACAAACACGCTTTGTTAGTCAGTATAAAGGGTACTGCCCTTTTTGAAAAAGAACACACACACCTTAAGAAAGTATGCAAGTCTGGATTTTTTAAAACAATTTTATCGTGTTTATAGCAAATATTATACATGAATTTACACTACATCAATGGATTTGTTTAATACTATTAATAGGGTGTATTAATATTTGTCTGGATCATATGAACACGGAGCAAATAAATTGGTAGGTGTAGGATTTAAACCAGCGACCCTGTTATGTCGTTACAGTCTTTGAATTATCTGAGCAGTATTAATCCTAGAATTATTGTAACGCCGGACTAACACCCTGCGGGTTTATTTTTGCGACCCGATCCGATAAACATTTAGCTTGCCCAGACCGACCCCGACCCGAAGGGATTTTTCTAGACCGGACTGACCCGACCGGCGTTTTTTTATGTTCCCGGTCATTATGGTTATCTTTCCCCGAGTATTGATCTATTATAGTGGTGTTTAACAAGGATTGCGATTTAAGCTATAAACGATTACGAAAAAAAAGCAAATAACCTTAATTTTGATCTCATGAATCTCTTAACAGAACAAACACTGAAGCTTAATGCATAATATTTTTAATACTTTTTTCTCGAAAAAGTTCAGATATGACTTCAAATGACCCGTTTTTGTTTCCCTTACCAATCACAGCTCATGCTTTACCTGAGATTTATGTGATACTTAAACATAATTTAGGTCCAGACACTGAATCACAGAATATAATACTAGGTAGATATCCAAATATTGTCCAATGATGCTCAGTTCTACTTCAATTTTTGTGTTCCAGTAGTGCTGTTCAAATGCACTGCTTAACCCTAACGCTTTTGACCACTTCTTCTTCTTCGGAAATTTAACAGTCAAAAATCACGGGTTTTCAGCTGGATTCGAACCCGGGACCCCTCACTTCCCAATCCGATTACCACTATGTCAGGCCACTGATCAGGCGCTGCCATGGCAGCGATTTCGTGGTCATAGCTAACTCGGGTCTATGACGTATTTGGACTTAATTTGTGAAAGTAGTTAAGTGACTACCATGAAAAGTGCAACTACAAATTTTAGATTCAATTTTTTAATTAAACGAACACACATCTGTAGAAGGCATGCAAATTTAAGTTTTTTATAAATTTCAGCAAAAAATACCCATGTCTCGTTAGCGGTATTATCAATTTTGGATTATATGCACACAAAGCAAAAAATTAGTAGATGCGGGATTCAAACCTGCACCCCAGTGAAGTGTTACAACAACAACAATAACAACAACAACAACAACAACAACAAAATCGAATTTCGCAACTTGTACACATGTGGCTCATGACTAAAGGTAGTGCCTTTTGGTAGTCTAAGGTCCAGAGGCACAAGGCCTTGGGCCCCAGGGGCCAAATGTATATCTATAAAATCACCTCTAGCGACCAAACTATAAAAGTTACATGAACTAAACTTGATACACATATGGTCCATGACTAGAGGAAATGCCTTTCGGTAGTCTTAGGCCCGAGACCTTTGGCCCCAGGGGCCCAAATGTATATGTAAAGAATCACCTCTAGCGACCAAACTATAAAAGGTACAAGGACCAAACTTGGTACATATGTGCCGCATGACTAGACAAATTGCCTTTTGGTAGTCTTGGACCCTAGGGACCCAAATGTGTATGTATAAAATCACATGTAGCGACCAAACTATAAACGGTACAAGGACCAAACTTGGTACATATGTGCCTCATGACAAGTGGAATTGCCTTTTGATGGACTTATGTCCAGCCCAGGGGCCAAATGTGTATAATGTATAAAATCACCTCTAGCAACCAAACTATAAAATGTATAAGGACCAAATTTGGTACAAATGTGGCCCATGACTAGAGGTAGTGCTATTTGGTAATCTTGACTTAAGAATTTCCCTTGAATAGTATTGGACCTATAAAGGCCTATTGTATCCCTAGGGGCCAGCACATGCATAGATGTTCTGGAGTTGTCTTGTTGCTACTTGATTTCCTGCTTATCTTATGAGAATAAAGACTTCATTTTTCGATAAAACAATATTACATGATGAGTCACCATGACCAGATATCCCTAATAGCATAATCAGTGGTTTGTTGCAAGAAGAATGTTTCTGGATGTTGAATTGAGAACCATCTCTTTAAGTTAGCTAAAGATAATGCCTTCTTTTTTAATGTTAATAATTGATTATTAACCCTCGTCTACCCAGGGGTGGGGGGG
>JXSR01S006988.1:944-12090 GCA_000969725.1 Ophiothrix spiculata | reverse complement strand
TAGTTTAGGTCTAAAAATAAAGGCTGTGTTATTAATAGGGTTTACTCCCTCACCAGAGTGTTTTGTTTTTTCACTTTTGTGAATTACATTGAACTTGAAATCAATACATATGCATGTTTTAAGAAAGATGGACATTTTAACTAAAACTTTAGGACATCATTGTTCACATTTCCTTCTACAGTCAGGAGAAAATCGCCAAGTTTTATAACAGTCCTAAAAGCCCATAGACTTTACATGCAAAAGTTCAGAGGTCGGTAGCACCCCCTAAATATCAATGAAAAGTTACAAAATTTTACATGTGGTGTTTTTAACCCATAATGCACCAAATGAGAGGGTAGCCCGATAGAAAATCAAAATTTCGATTTTTTTCAAAATCAGCCTAATGTTACACATAACAAATTACACCGGTGCATTGCCACTCGCTACCAGTGTACAGGTGGAGCCAGTGATGTATAGTTGGCCTGATAAGATGGAATAGCTGTTCCTCGGGTGACCTGATGAGCACCATCACAGTGAATAAATTAACT
Source organism: Ophiothrix spiculata (assembly GCA_000969725.1). Taxonomy (NCBI): domain Eukaryota; kingdom Metazoa; phylum Echinodermata; class Ophiuroidea; order Amphilepidida; family Ophiotrichidae; genus Ophiothrix; species Ophiothrix spiculata. Next base: position 11,563 of record JXSR01S006988.1, on the reverse strand, counting down.
ATGTTTGGACATGGGTGGATTTTAGAAATAGGTTCAGCATCTGTACCAATTGCCACCCATACTAAATCATATGGGGATACACCTGAGCCACCAACCACCAACCATTGTGAGTATGTCCACGCAGGTCAGTGTTGTCAGAGTCACTGATCATCCCAAGGCTCAGGTGCCTCTAACTCTACCTAACCGATGACAACCACTAAACCTAGGCAAAGGAGAAGAACAAGAAAAAGAAGAAAAATGAGATATGGAAGGTAGAGGTCGCTCGTTCCTCACTCTGGTAATCCACAAGAAAAACCAGTCCACCACCTGTGGTTTGTGGTTAGTGGAGAAGTTAATGGCATAATAGCGGCATATTGGAATATGAAGAATTCAAAATTGATGTAATAAAATCATTTTTTGTTCTAAATTTTACTACTTTCTGCTCAATTTTCCAGAAGGAAAGTAAGTTAAACAGGTCAAAATCAGAGTGACAATAAAGTGTTCATTGATTTTTTTTCTCGATAAAACAGGTGTTAAATGCATCCACTTTTGACCGAGTCAACTGAAATTTGAAAGTTAGACCACTTGACCAGAGCTTCATTATGACCATGAAAACTACATTTTGAAAAATCGGACGAAGCTCCTTTGACTCTATACACTCTTAAAAAGAAAGGATCAAATTGATCCGATAAAGTATCAAATATGAGCTTACCCTTTTTCGGATCAATTTTGATCAAAATTCTCCTCAAATTTGATCCTTTTCGGATAAAAAAAGAGTGTGTTTTATCCGAAAAGGATCAAATTTGAGGAGAATTTGGATCAAAACTGATCCGGAAAAGGGTAAGCTCATATTTGATACTTTATCAGATCAATTTGATCATTTCTTTTTAAGAGTGTAGTCTGGACTGTGCTGATTGAGCGTAAATGACTGCTGGAGTAGTCTAATTGGTCGAATTGGTACTTGATAACCTGCTTATCTGATAAAAAAGTGTTCATTTTTTTAGATAAAATATGATAAAATGTGGCTGTCCCGCCTGTATGAGCCGTAAATGTCAGGAAATTCATTTTGTGCTACAGGTGACAATACAAGTGAAGGTCGTAATTTGCCGAAATTATTTTTTTGACAGATTCACAGTCTTTGTGCTTACTACAAAATACCAGCAAAGTTTCATTTCAAGAAAATTATAGGAAATGTGAAATAAATCTTCATATTTTTAAGTCAATCAACAGAAAATATAGGGGGCTAACTGATCTTTGAACGCGTTTATCTCAGTTATACGTTTTACTCTCTGGCAACCTTTGACTTGATAACTTGACTTCTGGAAATCGGGTGAGGTTCATTAAGGTGTCATTTATAATAATTCATAATAATTCCGGCATTTATATTGCGCCTTTTCCAGTGGATACAAAGCGCTGGCCATTATTATTACGCCGTAACAAGGGAATCGTCAGAACCATTTCGCCTTAAACTAGGCCATTTGCGGCCAATGACCGAAGGCGCAGACCTATCAGCACTTAGGTTGTGATATTCCCCCCTAAACAGCTCCCCAATGCGCTCGGGTCGACGAGGCAAGTGTGATAAAGTGATTTGCCCAGGTTCACAACACATTGGCACTAGCGGGGCTTGAACTCACAACCTTCCGTTTATGAGTCCTGCACTGTTTCGCTAGGCCACACGCACCCATTTAAATCCATTAAGTATGTTCTTTGCAAATAATTAAAAAGCAAAAATGACAAGAGGTGGCATTTTCGGCTGGTTTTGGATGGACGGTCACCAATGAACAATATTGCATGTTGAGTGAAATATTAGTACACTGACAATATGTTCCTCTAGCCTTATTAGTGGTTTGCAGCAATAGGAGAACGGGGGTGTAAGGGTATAGCCTCAGCTCAAACTCGTGACACAGGGTGCTGGTGCATTCTGTCTTTGTTTATTAAAGGTTACATGAAAAGAGACTATCAAGTAGTTTTTATAAATTTGTTATACAAAACTGAGTGAAAAACAACAACATAAAATTCCGATTATGCACGATGCTCATAAAAGCTTTCAAATATACCGCCTCGCAATCCTGTATTTGACGACCTCAAAAACAATCTCTTTGAACTGGCTGAGTGAGATTACGCTTGTTAGTGTACGAAGAGTTTCATAAGACCCTGGAATATACACCCAGTTAACTATTATATGTATTGTTTAATATCCGTATATCTCGAAAATCTCTGAACCCTTACCGACGTCATATCCGACCTTGCATTCATACTAGTTGTCGCTTTGTACTTTCTGTTCAATGTACAATATCAAAACACCAGATGAAACAAAGCATGACGCGACGTCGAGACAAAGCTATCGAAGTATGTAAGCATCCTAGTAGGGCAGTTCAGATTGATTGTTTTTCGAGGTCATAAAAAAGCGCTATATTTGAAAGTTGTTTTGAGTATCGTTGATTATTTGTGCTTCATTACAATTTTACATTGGTGTTTTCCACTTTGTTTTGTTATAACGACTGTATATAAAGCTACTTATATTTTCTTTTCCTGTAACCTTTAAGGCTACGAAACAGATTATTATAAGGGGCACACCATTAGATTTCCAGGGGGGGAGAGAGACGGAAGTTTTTGGGGAAAAAATCCCCCTCCATAGGAACTTCAGAAAAAAATCACCCCTTAACATAGAATAGGGGAAAAAACAGTAATTTCTAAGAAAAAAAAATGCCCCCGAACGGGACGCGAAAAAAAAAATCCAACCCCGAACCCAACTTCCTGTTCCCTCCCTGGAAATCTAATGGTGCGCCCTAACAACTAGTAGTATACTATTATACTAACAATATTTGAGCAAACGATAGGGAGTCATTTAGCAACTGGATACATTTAAAAGGACACATAACATGTCTTTTGCACTTAACACCAATAAATTTGAACTTTGAAATTAATTGAAAACATTATTTTTGATATGATGTTTTGTTTTGCGAATAAAAGTTGAACTCGACATTTAAGAAATTAATCATGTGTTGAAATATTGTTTTCTAACCCGAATTTGACGTCGTAGGGCATTACACTATTTCTGTTCAAATGATTTGCACACTTGATCACCTCATTTTATGACATTTAAAAGAGGAAGTTAGAAACCAAAAATATTTGAAAGGCTATTAAGCGTAATATTTGAGGGCATTACAAGTAAGATACCCACTTTTCAATTCCAGGTACAGGGAAATATTTAAGGCCATTGTGAGGAAAATATGGTTTAAACAAGGGTAATGCATTTTTTCGCAATTTTCCGGTGTGTTTCAACTTCTAATTTAACACATGTTACTAAATGTGACTCTCGTGAACAAACTTAACAACTAAAATCATTTATAATACATGTAGGCTTAACAAATTTCAACAAGATAAATATATTTCTCAAAACAGTTTGAAAACGGTTTTTATATATCCCATATAATTGAACCATATTTATTTCATTTGATGCAATATTTGAAAAGCTATCAACCTCTTCTTTAAAATGACACCAAGCAGTGTAATCGTAACGACCCTGTTATTGAGCTCATTATGCGAATTCTGTTTTCCAAGTCTCGCCAAACGAGAAAAACATGGTCGCAGGATTTTGTTTTTTAAACGTGACATACTTAAAATGCTAGCTTTGAACCATTATTATCTGAAAACGGTGAAAGGAAATGCAAATTTGGAACAGTGGTATAAAGGTTTGGAGTTTTTCCAATACAATGCATATGATTTTTTTTTTGCTGTTGATAAAAGGAATCATTATATGGCATTTTATATAAAAATCAACGATTTTAAGACTTTTTAAGCAACCAAATTTAAACCCTTACATCAATCTTGTTTTAGAAGATGAAACGCCGTCAGTTGCTCGATTCTTCTAGTAAAAATATAAAAACTCAGATAGACATATTGCAGTTATCGGCGACATTTCCTATAAAATGCGCTCGTAATTGATGCATGACCCCGATATATCTTCCCGTGTTTTGGGTATAGGATGATAACTTACCAAGATCGCTGTATCACAACTAACCAGCCGATTTGTTTTCGTACATTTACCATTTTGTTCCTGATTTATGTGATATTTTTTGTGAACTCAAAAGATCAAAGGGAAAGCCTGACTAGGTACATCCGGTCAGCTCATTCGGATTTCCCACGCTATTTCAGGTGTAAATTTCCTGTGCCAAGGAGTTTCGACATACCCAATTTCATTGGTCCACCACGCTCGCATCCTTTAAGCTATCAACTTCGTACATACATGTCAATCAAGATCATGACATTCTTGTTCTCATGACACCATACTCATTAGCATACAATAATTCAAAGGGCCTGATCAAGTCCATTGAAAAAAACACGTAAGACACACACCAAATGCCTTGTTAACCAGTTTATACTGGGAAAGCGGGCCGTAAATAGGCGTTGAATGGTCAGAATGACGTGGCGGGTAGATACACTTGCGTTGTTGGTCAATTAAACCTGGTTAAAGATCTCCGACTTGGTTTAGCAATGCAAAGGTCGCGGTGTAGCGTGCAGTGGGAGATAACTGCAATATGATGAAATTTGAAATATATATTTTGCCTGTAAGGCCTGTAAAGTGAAAAAATAAGGAGAGGAAAAATATACGTTGATGTGATGTACGAAAGGTTTCTAATATTGGCTCTTCTTACTTGCCTGCAATTTGTATTGCGACAGCTGGGCATCAAAAGTTCGATAAGTACTACCTTTGGTCACGACGGGTCATCCTCTGACGTCAGAAACCTGCACGAATCTCATGTCAGAGTTTGTTTTGACTGGCCTCGCTGCAATGAAATATTTTGTATTTCTTGCGAAATGTAATGAATTCAACATTTATTTTACAGACTGAAAAGTAACCTTTTTGGTTCTTTTATATAAATTATGCCAAAATATCTAGAATTTCATTGGTTACAGTGAATAATTGAAGAAAAACCAATACGCTACGCAAAAAAAAATGAAATGAAATTTTCAAAATGAATCCAACTAGGTTCGAACACACGGTCCTGAGGTAGGCGCGCTAGCCACTGGACCAGCTGGCTGATTGTGTATTCGACGGGTATTTAAAGATACATACTTTATACCAAAAATAATTGGTTACGCATGCGCAATAATGGAATTTGGGACATATCGTATTTTTTTATCATGTGTCAGAAAGGTAAACAAAAGGAAACCTTACATTAATCCTGTTTTAGCACATTTTAACGCAAGATGTTCACAGGACTTGAAGAAAAAAGTCTAAATTTTACTATAACTATATCGGCATAAATATATATTTTACACTGAATTAATATTTGTAGAGAAAATCACCGGTCTAGTGTGCGGGTTCATCGCGTGAAATAATTTGACAGTAAAATTGCATGAAATGTCACACATATTTCGAAAAATGTACTTGCATTATATTTATACAATACAATATTTATACATAAATATGCAACATGTTTTGCTTTTCAGATCTATATTTTCGATTTTTATAAGGTTTAAAAAAATATTTTTCTGACTCATGAATATTTATGTTAAACATCAACAGTACGGGCGATTAAAAATGTCATGCATATCCATCGGAGAGAAGAAGGCGAAATATTACTACCTGCCGGTAGACTGCAAAATTGTAACGAGAGCCTGCTTTACCGTCTGTGTTGGTCTACATATAATTATAGCCATGGAACCTGAGCTACATGTAGTTGTGTGTCAATACGCCGGGACAGTTGTGACGTCATAATGTATGCACATCACCCAACACGTGCGTTTTGGACCCAAACAAACTGTGTGGCCATTTTTGCCACACGTTAAGTCTATGGGGAAAAAAGTCTGATTCCGATTTTATACCATAACGTTCAACTAAAACAAAAATTAGGGAAAACATGCCGGCCTATTATGCTGAAGGTTGTGATTACAAGCCAGGACGGGGCCCCTGGCGTTATTTTCGTCTTCCAACCGAGAAAAATCAGTCTGAATTGTATGTTTACGTGTGCCTATTGTGTTATCACGTATGATTAGTGGACATGATCATTTGTTTGGGTCCAAAACGCACGTGTTGGGTGATTTACATAAATTATGACGTCACTACTGTCCCGGCGTATAGGATTCCATTTCCCCGATGACCTTTTTTTTTTTCATTTTCTATTTACAGTATATGATCGTATAAATCGTCACATGACGATATAGTCCATCAAGCTCCCTCACTGTGGGGTCGAGCACCATTTGTACAGTTTCAACTGAACTTTTAATCATTTAATTTTCTATATATGTGACCTTCCAGCCCGTATGAGCAGTAAATGCCAGAAACTTCATTTTGCAAAATGAGATGAAAATATATGTCATGGTCATAATTTGCCGAAATTGATTTTTTGACAGATTCACAATCTTAATGCTTACTACAAAACACCAGCAAAGATTCATTTCAATAAAATGATAGGAAATGTGAAATAAATTGGCATATTCTGAAGACAATTAACAGAAAATATAGGGCTTACTAATCTTTGAACGCGTTTATTTCAGTTATACATTTTACTCCCTGACAACCTTTGATGGACCATAACTTAACTTCTGGAAATCGTGTGAAGTTCATTAAGGTCTCATTTAATCCTTAAAGCATGATCTTTGCAAATAATTAAAAAGGTGAAGATGACAAGAGCTGGCATTTACTGCTGGTTTGGGCTGGACGGTCACATATAATAACTGATTCTTAGCCTCCACGATTCTATTTTATAACTTTCTTCGAATGGCTACCTTTCTTTCTCGTGAACTACACCTTTAAGTGCATAAGTAGCTACGTTTGACTACCGTTAGTGGACAATACATCCAGCGGGATCAACGGTTTGCTCGATAAGGTTCTGATAAGATCCAAATAAAAAAGAATAAACCAAACCAAAATACCCCACCAACCATTTCACATTCAATAACCGTAATCAAAATACAATCCCTTGAAGTCAACGAAATGCATTTCATATACACACCAAGAAACAGAACCTTCCCTCACCTTTTGTTATTGGAAAACAAACTGTAAAGCTCAATTCATACTCGGCCTCCAAACAAAATTTTTCCTACCAAACATTTGGTCATGACGTAAAAATGACGAGTGACTCGAAACAAAAGAACTTCAACACCGAGTTCAGACCAAACAAAATTTCGCGCTAGATTGCACATGTTATTGAATTGCCATATACGTACATTGGACCAAATGTTTGCTACCCGTTCATAGTTTAAATTCGATGGCAAATATTTGGTGACGTCACGACCAAATGTTTGTAGGAAAAATTTTGTTTGAAGGCCGAGTATGAATTGAGCTTAACCGTAAATTCATGATTCACGTTTATTTGATTAATATGATTGACTCAGGTACGCTTATTATTGTCACGCGCTGTTTGTGACCCACTCACCTACTAAGAAAGTAGAATAATTGAATACGCCAGAATAAGAACATCCCAACTCCAATAGCTCCCTTCTGTTAATTATACTTATAAAATGTAAATGCATACAAATCTCTGAAAATGCTTTCACATCACTAAAATAGCATGCTGTTGACTATTTTTAGACATTGTTAGATAATTGTTATAGTATATAGTTGCTATATTTAAACAGCCATTACAAGAAAACCCCAACTCAATGAGCTCCCCTCTGCAACTATATGCTAGAAAATTATCTAACAATGTCTGAAAAAGTCAACTACAAGGTCAAATGTGACACTTTGATTGGGATAAAGACATGGAAATGCTTTTTAGTGATTTGAAAGCATTTTCAGAGATTTGTATGCATTTATATTTTACAGAACTTAACAGAAGGAAGCTATTGGAGTTGGGATGTTCTTATTCTGGCGTATTTAATTATTACTCGGCCATAAAGTAAGCGTTGAAAATGTGTTGTCATTTAAAAGAGGGCGTTGCTAGCTTTTCAAATAATGCATCAAATAAATGAATAAATAAGATTCAATTATATATGAGATAGGGGCGACTGAAAAAAAGTTTCTAACTTTTTTTTTGAGAAGTGTATTTATCAGCGACATGAAAATGGCAACTTTATCGGAGAATATGCCAAAAACTGATTTTTTTTTTAATTCACAACAAAAAGTAGCGTAAGTTTAATATAACCAATTCGATTGTTATATTTACAATATCATTTGACTTATAAAGATTACTTAAGGCTACAATCCTTTTTCAAGTACGGGATGTGTGAAAATTATGTTCAATGCTATGACGATGATATTTTTTTTCAAAATGGTTAACATGCCAAAGTCTTTTGATCAGAAAACTTAAAATTGTAAGTACTTCAGATCACCCAATCTAAATCAAATCTCACCAGTGTATGGTCAGGATACATATAACAAAATTACAAATGGTAATTTAGGCTTTAATAGCAACAGCGGTTGGCCGTAAAATTTAATATAAAAGACTGAATAGAGTATTTTATGTTACCGTTGCTGTTAATGGCATTGAGAGCTTGTTTATCATTTGCAATTCCTTAATATGCATATGTTGCAAAGTTCATATATAAATCCGGCTCCGCATGCCACCCAAGTTTCATGTCACTACCACTAAATCGGGACACTTGACAGGTATGCAGCGAGCATTAGATCATCTCGTCGGTGAAAAGGAACCGTAGCTTTTATCAGTGAGTTTTGACAGAAAATACTGAGTATTAACATATATATTTGTTTATATGTCATACCCAATACAGATGTTAAGTATGTTATATATATTAAGAATACAAAATTGGATTTCTTCGATATAACTACATAGCTTTACAAATTTGTTTCGTAAGGCCAAGGGCCTCACTCATCAGAAGCACATAGCAATATGAGGTAGAACAAAAATATACACAATACCCCAGTAATGACTTGTCACATGACAAGACAAAGAACAATAGAATTACAAAATTTACATAATATCAAAATGTCACAAGAGTTGATTGGCAGAACTTGACTTTGCAAACAGATAATTCAAGCTCCCTTTATGGTTGAGCACTTTACCTTTGGATGATTTCACATATGGAATTTACAATTATTATATTAAGAATACATTTTTATCAATGTTGAATGTATTTCAGTACAAATCAAACAAATAGTAATTAAGGCCAAAGAAAAGAAAAAGAACTCTGTCTCAGCTCCCCGCGCGCATAGGGTTAAAAATTCGAATTTTCAGTAGATTTTTTGCTTTTTTTTACATCGAAAAATTAACTGCATTTCTTTTTATTTGGGTTTTCAGGAGATTTTTTGTTTTTTTTTATATTTTTTTCTTACATCGAAAAATTAAAAAAGGGGGAAAAAATCGGCCGCGAAGCGACAGAAAACAAAAGTGACCTAAAAACGTAATAAAAAATTATTTCCGCGTCCGCATAGCCTTTTTGGGCCTAATCAAATAAAATTAACACAAAATTAAAAGTATGTTCAATAGCTCGTAGTGCCTTCATTTTTCACAAATACGTATGGATTGATATGGAAAATCTAAGCGATTTCCAAGTTACAAACATTCAACCAATTAAAATGAAATCAATTTTGAGAATGAATTAAAAACTAATTGTCCAAATATATTTGTAGTCGAATATGCAGTTTTGGTTGACAGATGTATTATAAATGTCACTTTTAACCCCCAAAGAACCGGTTTTTTTCGTCCCACCTCACAACCGGGGGGGGGGTCCTCTTACGATCTCGGAAACATCAAGTGTAGGGAACTTGTGGAGAGCTTTGACCCCACGAGTGCAATGGAACCAAAAAAAAAGTGAAAAAGTTGTATGACGTCACAGTGACGTCATAAGTGATGTCATGCCAAAAATCAAGATTTTTTGCTATTTTGTCAAGCAAAAGTTGCTTTTTTTGCACATTTGACACAGCGTGCTATTATGCAATACCACGTCCCAACCCTAGGTCTGATTTTCACAAAAATTGTCTTAAAATAAGCTTAAGGCTTGAAAAAAAGGTAAAGAAGTTTCAGCGCGAAATACTAACAACCGGCGGAGGTATAATAAGAAATGTCAAAAATTAAAGAGAGTCTTAGATCTAATCATATCGTGTCACAAAGCAGCCCAAGTATGTGAAAAAAGTCTCAAAAGCGCAAAGACGACTCAAAAAGATCTCGTTTCAGTTTCTCAACCAAAACCAAAAGATGATACAAAGTACAATTTTTAAAGATTTTTAACCATTTTATTCTGATCTTCTCTTTTCTTTTTCTTTAATCTCACTTCCCTTTTCTGTATTTTTATTTTGTCAGAAAATCCTTTAAGGGGGAGGGGACAATTGCCAACCTGTACCTACACCAACGTGGTGCCGCGCCACTGTGTAAAATGGTCTTTGTAAATGATCGAAAAGTAAACCACGACATGTGGTCGCTTTTACGGTTTCCTTGTAATACACAGTCGCATATTAGTTTTGAAACAGGGGACAGAGATTTGAAAATGTCGGGAGCCCCGTTTGAGACCATCTAACATGTCTAACCAATCATAAACCTATTAGGCTCATTCTCCGATAAACCGTGAAACTTTGGTTAGAGAAATGTTGAAATTTCGGCTACTAACAACTCATGAAAAACAATACAAAATCATAAACTCTTATGGCTTCTGAAGAAGAAAAAGTGCATGGGAGATGTTTTAAAAATACTTGATTTTTAACCATTGTATTCCCTATACCTAATGTTCGTATCTGT
>JXSR01S006987.1:27399-48811 GCA_000969725.1 Ophiothrix spiculata | reverse complement strand
TTCATAGGGGGTTCCGTTCTAAAAATTTAGGGGGGGGTTGCAACAACCCCCCTTGGGTAGACGTGTTACAAAAAATAGCCTGGGTAGACGAGGGTTAAACTTTGAAATCGGACAAAGTTGAAAATTTGACCTTTGACCTCCAGGAAAAGGTCAGATGACGGGGTCACCATGGACATTTTTGACCGCTGGTCCAAGACAAACAATTTGACCCCTTAAGCTTGAAATCGGACAAAGTTGATAATTTGACCTTTCCATTGACTTTTATTTTGACCTTTGACCCCAAGGAAGTTTCGGGCGACGGGGTCATCGTTGACACTTTTGATCGCTGATCCAAGATGAACAATTTGACACCTAAAGCTTGGAAATTGGACAAAGTTGAAAATTTGACCCTGTCACCTTTATTCTCTATTTCTGTTTGTCTGTAAAAGGTGAACACTTAATGCTTGTTATGCTTGTAAAACAATCACCAGTAAATTATATATTTCCAATTTGTGAAATTAACCACTAATACACATCTATCTCCCTTGCCAACTCAGTTATTTAACCTGTTTGCAACATCACAAAAGAAGATATCAGGACCGTCCCATAATGCATCACATCCAATGTAATCTTTAAAAGTTATGATTCGGTGATGAAGCAAATCAAAATTAGCAGACCTCATCCCAATCTTGCATTTTTGATATGTTTTATCAAAACATGACAAAAATGCACTGGAAGTCATATACACATAAATAAACAAACATACTACAAACTTCTTCAACTGAAATCTGTCTAGAATGCTAGATGATTTATTATAACAATGATATTGATCTGGCTGCCTTTACAACTGATCCAGGAAAAGTTCAAATTCTATACAAAACTTCCTCAGAAAAAGTTCATCCTCATTGCATGGCCAGTCAGTCTTTCCACCCCCACATGATTGTTGGGGATATTGTTTCCCGAAAGTAACATTTAACGACCTTTAATCTCCTAACCGAGCATAACTTTTATGCACTGACCAAAGTCAAGTCACATGACCAAAAGCTGCCATCATCACAATTTATTTGCCGGAGGAGAAGGCTTTGTAAGAAATACACATTTTTGGCCCCTGCATCAAGGTCACAGGACAAATGCAGTGGTGGTAGGACGATTCCTTTTTTTAACGCACAGGACGCAGAGGGCATCACCGAAATCAAAATACTGACTTGGAAAAATGGAACGAGGATGATCACGTGTTTTTTTTTTTTCTGAAGTTTTTATTTGAAAAAAGGGAAATATTTACAGTTGCAAATAACCCCAGAAATCACAGCCTCCAGGAAGATCATATTTTTTGTAGACCTATTACAGTGTGTATCTAAGCAAAAGTAAAAGTTTAAGTATTCAAAAATAAATCCCGGAAATAAATAAACCACGTACTGGCATCATATTTTACCGTCTATGCTGGCATGTTTCCCCGTGCCGTCGGCGGGCGTATGCCTGGTATCAAATGTGTTTTTATATTGAAAATATGTTGAGATCCGTTAAATCATGGATGATTGACCCCTGTGACCCCTATGTGACGCCGAACCAGCTGTGGTCCTGGTATCTGACGGGGCTTATAGCAGGGACTACTCTGACCAAATTTGGTTGAAATCGGTTGAAGCGTTCTTGAGTTTTGCTCATTGCCAGGAAAAACGCCGGTAAAAAGTTGACCAAGTTTTGTGTGCAGCAAGAAACCAATAAGTTACGTGTTAACCACGTAACTTAAAGAAACGGCGCAATACAGACCATTTGTGATTGTATCACAAATGGAAATATGGTACAATTAAAGTATTATAAAGTGAAAAAAGAATGTTAGAGGGCAAAATGGTACGATTTTTTTTTAAATACCAAGACTTCTGGAAATTTGATTGGTTATTTTGGTATTGTGATTATGCAAATTCAGATTCGGATCAATTGTGACACCAATACATTTTGAGCTATCAACTGGCTTAATGTCACTATTGTCAATTGTAATTTAGATTTTGTTAGTTGTGTTACCAGTTTTAAAGTGAATGAGGTTTGTTTTGCTAACATTTAACCCTCTGCACGCGACTGGCCCGGTGTCGTGCCCAACGGAAACATGCTCGTGCAGCGGCTTGCCCGTACTCGTGCCAAGATTCATCCCAGATCCAGGGTCGACATGAAATAGGTCATAACTTGACTAGAAATAGAAATAATTCAGATGTAGTTAGGGAGGTGTTTTATGATAAGAAAAATGTAAAAAAAGTATACGGTTATATGAAAAAATATCGAGATATTGCTGTTGTTCTGACACGCTTTCTCCGAAACAAGAAAAAAAAGTATTTTGTTGTGTGTGCTTAGACCTAAGCTGTATCGATAGAAAATAGTGTTTTTGATATAAACAATTGTTTTCGCTTTTGGAGAAATTTCAATCGGCGCGGGCAGCTCATCATCATTTTGGAAATCAGCTGTTCCTGATCAAGCATCGTTCGATCAAGTTACCGTTACATTTGTATTTAGAAAGATCTCTCGGAATATTTGAATCAATTATACATTGAGTAGACCAAAGAGAAGAAAACTCATGGATGGTGAAGAAGCTTTGGCTGAGATGGTTGCCGATGAAGACAGTGGCGATAGTGATTTTTCCGACATGGAAGTCCCTGATGAGTATGAAGAAAGTCAAATTGACTCGAGGTAAGCTTACACCGTACTCATGGTCATGTATTATATTCATAATCTCGGGATTGCAATGCCATCATGATTTGTGCATAGAAGAAGTGTGTAAACGTTTTGATAATATAAGTATTGAGGTTTGTCCTGAATCAGTTGGATCTGAAGCCTCTAAATACATGAAATAACAATCAATGGTGGTCCATAAGGCTTACAGCCTGACAAGGCAAGGACAAGGTACAAAAAATAGTTTCAAGTACTAAAGGGTTTTTTTTTAATTTATTTGACCAGCTAATAATTGACAATGTCGATGTATATAGGGTTGGAATAAAAAAAAAAAAAAAAAGGCCCTGGCCCATATAGGCATGGCTTGTACATGTACTCTGTCTCTGGTGTTGAACCAAAATCCTCCCGTCTTTTCAAGTGTCAACATAACGATGCCGTACCGTTATTGTCAAGTGCATAATGGTTGAATATGTTATTTTTTCCCTCTCATTTGGTTGGTGATCAAGTGACTATTGAAGAGTATTTTTCAAAACTCACTTAGTCCACTTCAACTCATTCTGAGAAAATCATGGTTTTTGTGTTATGATTTTTTCAGGTTTTTTTGTGAATTAAATCTGGAGTCAAAATATTCAACCATCTAGAATCTGTTATATTAAAGTTAAAAACATAAAACTATATTGTATTTTTAAAAAGAAATGGTAACTTTGAAAAATTCATTTTTTTTTCAAAACTCACTATGTCCAGCGATATTCGTGGAGTTAGTGAGTTTTGGAAGAAAATGATTTTACGATAGCAGGATACAACATTAAGAATAATGAAAAAATTACAATAAACCCTAAAATATTTATCAAGGTTAATTTACATATGAATGTAAACGCATTTAAAAGTTTCTACCGGGTGTGGGGGGAAGAGAGGGCTAACTCGTGTTTGTTTTGGTAGGTGCAACTCGGACCTGTGAATCCATAAACATCTTGAAGGGTGTCATTTTCAAAAAAAGTATATATCGATGTTTACATTAACTTATTTGGATTTAAGGTGTAGTTTCCTCTTTCCACATGTTATTAATTTACTTTTAACCAATTGATCATAGCCTTTGAAATACATTTTGCGGACAACACGTTACTCAATTTTACGTTTTTGCGAGTTTAGTTTGTAACATAACTTCTCAACAAAGTGCTTGAAGTTAATAATAGTATACATTTCCAGAAAGAAATTTTTTACAAGGAACATGATGGGAATGTTGACCAAAAATGACATTTTTTGAGAAAATCACAAAAAAACTCCATTATTTTGCCTCAATTCAGAGAAATCAGTTCCATATACCAAATTTTGACAAAAAATCAGTTCCGCAAGACCCTAAGTTGGATAACTTGTGCGGCACATACCCATCAAAGTACCCCTCCCGGACCCTCAGTGCACAACAATGTAACATATTGACGTATATATGATAGATAAGTCTGTAACAAACAGGATTCTCACCCTATTAATTAAAAATAGTGAGTTTTAGAAAAATCCATGCAGAGGACTAAGTTAGTTTGAAAAAAAAAAAAGGTAAATTCTCATGCTTAAGGAATGGCGACTGATTGTTTTGTTAATAACCCTCCCCAGACACCTTCACAGCACAATAATGTAACATATTGACATCGAGATAATAGGTGAGTCTGTAACAAACAGGAATCTCACCCTTTTATTATTTAGAAATAGTGAGTTTTGGAAAAATCCATGCAGAGGACTAAGTGAGTTTTGAAAAAAAAAAAAAAAGTAAATTCTCGTGCTTGAGGAATGGCGATTTTTTTTTTTTTTTAAATTTGCATAGTTGGTATGTTAGTGCTCATGATGAACACCATTCCTTTGTGCTTTGTTTCATTTCGACCAAAAGTGGACTAAGTGAGTTTTGGAAAAACACTCTTCAATTGTTTGTGTCACATGTGGTGTGTGTAGGTCTATTTTTTTTTTTTCTTTTGAATAACCTGATTGATTTATCTTTTTAGACGTAAAATCAAAGAGTGTAAACCTTGGCCGCTAAGTAAATGTTCATGGCAGCGCTAGATCGACATTTTTGTACAAAACTATGTTGCGAGTTTTACAAAATGTACAAGTGTGAAATTATATAGTGAAATAAATAAATTTGAATTGACTATCAACAATGTTGTAAACAATGATATCGTCAATTTGAATAGGGCACCTATATCAATTTGAATGTTGTGCTTGACAATTTATGTACGGTATAACTGGTAGCTTCTTTTAAAAATTAATGGTGGTAGTATAGTGGAAGAAATAAACTTGAATTGACTATCAACATTTGTGCAAAATGATATCGTCAAGTTTAATTTATCAATTTGAATATTGTACTTCTTGAAAAATTATGATCGATTGTTCATTTTTCTTCATGTAGGTCTATAAGCCTACGAACTTTATACTTATGGAAATATGAAATTTGAAATTACATGAAGTACAAAATGATTGTCAACTTGTATCGATTTGAATGTTGTGCTTCTTGAAAAATCACGATATGTGTGTAGGTCCATAATAGGTCTACGTACTTTGTTCTTTATAATGGAAAGATAATTTAAATTTGACATGTGTGGAGTCCTCAATATTTCAGTACAATTATATCGTACACTTTTAACATTTTGAATGTTGTGCTTCATGAAAAATTATGACCGATCGTTCATTTTTCCTTATATAGGCATATAGGCCTACGTATTTTATTCTTATAAATTATAATGGAAAGATATAACATTTGAAATTTAGTACACAATTATATCATCAACTTTTATCAATTTGAATGTTGCGCGATTCGAAAAATATATGATTGATCATTCATTTTTTTGTGTAGGCCTATAATTGGCCTAGTACTTTGATCTTATAATGGAAAGATAACATTTGAAATTTAGTACAAAATGATATCGTCAACTTTTATCAATTTGAATGTTGTGCTTCTTGAAAAATTATGATCGATCATTCATGTTTTCTTAATGTACATGTAGGCCTATAGGCCAACCTACTTTGTTCTTATAATGGAAATATAAAATTTGAGATTTGTGGAGCAATCAATAATATAGTACAAAATAACATTGGCAACTTTTATCAATTTGAATGTTGTGCTTCTTGAAAATTTATATTTCGATCTTTCTTTTTTATAGGCCTATAGGCCTAGTACATTGGAAAGATATAATTTGAAATTTGTGGAGCCATCATTGATTTTCATGAAGTACAAAATAATATTGTCAACGTGTATCAATTTGAATGCTTTAATTTTAAAATGTAGGATCGATCATCATGTATACTGTACGTGCATGTACAAATAGACCTATAAGCCTATGTACTTTGTTCTTATAATTGAAAGATACAATTTGGAAATTGTGGAGCCATCAATGATTAGCACAAAATTATATTGTCACCTTTTATCAATTTGAAAGTGTTGCTTCTTGAAAATCATGAATAATGATCGATTGTTCGTTTTTCTTTATTTAGGCCTATAGGCCTACGTACTTGTGTACGTTGTTCTTGTGGAAAGATAGCATTTGAAATTTGTTGAGCCATCAATGATTTACATAAAGTACAAAATTATATTATCAACTTGTATCAATTTGAATGTTGTGCTTCTTGAAATAGTATGATATGTGTGTAGGCCTACATGTATTATAGATCTACGTACTTTGTTCTTTATAATGGAAAGATATAAATTTACATTGTTGAGTCAATCTGAGACATCAATATTTTAGTACAATGATATCATAAAATTATATGATCGATCATTCATATTTTTTTCTATATGGGCATTTTCACGAAAAAGTGGACGTGAGAAAAATATTAAAAAAGGATGTAACTATTCAATGAAAAATGCTACCACCATATATTTGGTATCAAAAGAAAGCTATTTTGAAGCTCCTTAAAATGAACCTAATTTTGAAATTACTGAACAAAGATGTCTATGAAATTTCTTTAAAAAACCTAATTTTTGGTCAAATTTCTTGATTTTCATAATGAAAAGTAGTAATTTTTATTTATTTTTTTCCACCCATTCTTGGTTGTTAACTTGGGTGTTATTGTTCTAAATGGCTTAAATACGGATCAAATTTACACATGAGGTTGTATTTTTTGTTAATCCTGACCAGGCTTTACGGTTCAGTGCACCCACAAATCAGCGGACAAATTGTCCTTCCGTGACCATGATCCCTTCGCATTTCGCATTGTTAAAACATAACCGTAGGGAATATTTTGATGTGGAATGTGGCAAACTATTGAAACTATAGAAACACCGAGCAATGCATCCAGTAACTTTGAAATACATTTTATTCATAACGTTCATTAACATTTTCAAAAATGTACTCAAGGTGAAAAAACATGTCCGTCTTGCTGTCCTTCCGTGACCGACCTCATTAATATGCATATTTTGCGACAGAGGATTTTTTATGAACAAATTCCTGTTGAATATGAATGTTTTCAGGTACACTCAACTAAATATGAAATTAGTTTTATTTTATCCAAATTCATTTTGTCAATTTGAATGTTGTGCTTCTTTATTAAATTATAATCAATTGTTCATTTTTTTCTTTATATAGGCCTACGTACTTTATTATTCTTATAATGGAAAGAAAAGATTGAAAGTTAGTACTTGTACAAAATTGTATCGTCAACTTTTAACAATTTGATCGATCATCATGTATACATGTACGTGCATGTAGGCCTATAATAAGCCTACGCACTTTGTACGTATAATTGAAAGATACAATATGAAATTTGTAGAGCTATTATAAACGATTAGTACATAATGGTATCGTCACCTTTTATCAATTTGAATGTTGTGATTCTTGAAAAATTATGATCGATCATTCATTTTTTCTTTATGTAGGCCTTATAAGACCTATAGGCTTACGTACTGTGTTCTTATTATTGAACAATACAATGTGAAATTTGCAGAGATATTGTCAACTTGTATCAATTTGAATGCTTTACTTCTTGAAAATTTATGATCAATCATCATGTATGTTGTACATGCATGTACATGTAGACCTATAAGCCTACGCACTTTGTTCTTATAATATATTGAACGATAAAATGTGAAATAGGCGAGTTTATTAGCTTTAAACCAGTCTATGATTTCAGTGTTGAAGGTTTGAACAAGTGCTTGTAAGTCATGGTGAGAGAGGCAGATATTGGTATCATCTGCAAATAGAATGAATGAAAGTGACCGAGATGCATTTGGGATGTCATTTACATAAAGAAGAAATAGCAAGGGACCGAGGATAGAACTTTGGGGGACACCACATAGCACAGGGAGACGTCCAGAGGAATGAGAGTTGAAGGATATAAATTGCTTTCTGTTATGAAGATAATCAGTGAGTAGGGCCAAGGGAGCTCCACGAATGGTAAAGTGATAGAGTTTAGTTAGGAGGATGTTGTGGTCAATCGTATCGAAAGCCTTAGATAAGCCAAGAAATGCCAATAGTATGAAGACGATTTGAAAGTGCAGAAGATATCTTATCATAAATGTTCAGTAAGGCCAGGTCGATGGAGTGTTGTTTTCTGAAGCCATATTGGTTTTCGTGGAGGATGTTATAAGTAGAAAGAAAATTAATAGTCTGTTGAGACGTTCAAGGATTTTAGAAAAGCACGGGAGAAGAGAAATAAGTCGGTAATTAGACAACTTTTGGGGGTCATCGTTCTTGAAAATGGGAATAACTTGAGCAATTTTTAGAGCAGAGGGGAAGACACCAGATGACAGGGCTAGGTAAAACAAATGTGTGAGAGTGAGTTAGAAATAAACGGATCGGTAGGATTAAAAAAGATTGATTTTTCAAAGGGTACTGAGAGAAAATCAGAAAAAAATGTGTTGGTGTTGATTTTGGCGGCTAATATAGGTCCTACATCGGAAAAAAATTAAATCTCTCAGTGATCTGATCAGGGTCAGTTATTTGTTAAGTGCCATCAGGGAAATAGGTTGGAATAGTTGATTTCTTAGATTTATCTAGGAATGTCATTAATTGTACGCCATGTATTTTTGATATTATTTTTGCAAGATTCGACATGGGTAAGTTTATTCCTGTATTTAATATACTTAGTTTTAGTGTCTTCAGTTGGGCATTTGAAGAAGGTTCTGTAAAGGGTTTTTTTTTTCTGGCTTCAATGGACTTAATATTACCTGTAGTGATCCATGGTTTAGATTCTGATCATTTATTAATTCTTTTCTTAGTTATGGAAAGATGTTTGTCGTACAATTCACTAAATAAGGAGATGAATTTATTGTATGACCCATCAGCCGAGTTGGATTGCAGTACGTCATTCCAATTAGTTTGGTCAAGATAAAAAGCGTAAATATGAAATATTTTTGGTGTTAATTTTTATGGAAGTATAGAATGAGTTCGATTTATTATTATTATGTTTAGGGGTGCTTCGAGTTTTGATGATTTGAAAAAAAACAGGAAAGTGGTCAGTAATATCATCGTACAATACGCCAGGTGTTATCTGCTTATCAAAAACGTTGGTGAATATATTATCTATAAGAGATGACGATTTAGTTGTTACTCTGGTTGGTTTGTCAATTAAAGGGTAAAAGGATCCTGAATAAAATGTGTTTAAGAAGTTATTTGTGGCCTGGTGATTAGATAGTTTGAGTAGGTCAATATTAAAGTATCAGCAATTTAACGATAGTTTATTTTCTTTCGTGTTTTTGATACAGTTACTCAAGTAGTCCATTAAAGGATAAAAATGAACTATCAGGGGATCTATAAACTATGCCAGTAATTATCTTTTTAGGGGCAGTTTCAATTTCAATAAAAAGTGACTCATAATCAGGACTATCGGGAAATTTAAGATTAGTGCGAATGCTGTAATTTAGTTCAGTGGAAACATACAGTGCAACCCCTCCCCCCTTCTTGCCCTGTCTATTATCATTGACTAAGTTGTACCCGGGGATATAAGTAAGTGCAAGGGAGGTTTTATTATCTTTGAGCCAAGTTTCACTGAAGGCAATAATTGGGTATTTGTAGTTTAGTGTTTCAAGATAGACGGTAATGGAGTCATGTTTTTGTTAAGGCTTCTTGGGTTAAATAGCATAATCGGTGTCTTTAATTAGATTATTGAAAGCATCGCTGCATACATTCATTGTTAATTTTAGTGAGATCATAATTATTATTTATATTTATTAATACCGTATTCAAACATGAGAGGATCTACGTCATTTAGATATCTCTCGACGGTCTGATAAGCTTCTTCTGATCCATGTTTCCACTGCAGTATTTTGATCAGTCTCTTAATAGAATCTCTAGTTTCTGTAAAATCAATGACATCAAATGCTTCATCTTCCTCAATAATGCTATCACATTCCATCTTTCTCACCATTTCTTCCATCTTATCCTTTTTTAATAGACGACCAATTCTGTCACAAACTGCCTGTAAGAATCTCTCAGACGTCTGCGCATCACCTGCTGCTATAAAAGTGATTGAAAGAACATTCAAATCGTATATATTATGCTTCTTTTCAACTAAAGCATTCGAATGTCTGTAAATTGTGTAGTCAGTACATTTAAAAAAGAGACTTTGTTTTAAAACAAACATCTAGATAGGACACACCACTGTTCATTTATTAATTTTTCGACATTAATGCACTGTCACAATAAATGGTGGTCCTTAAAAGTGTTACAATTAGCTCTGGAAGTAGGTGTTGAACAGTAATATTTGTTTTCATAATTTAATTTCACATTTTATCTCAAAAATGCTCTTTTTAGATCAAAAAACATAATTTTAAGCCCATATTTTGAAAGTTTCATTATTCGTGGCGCTATTCATTTTCATAATTATATGCATATTGCATAAATTAAATATTTGTTGTGTCAGTTTACAATGAAATAAAATTTGTTTTTGGTCTCCTTTACTTTATCCATGTGGCAAATGTCAAAAGTAAGAGTCATGGACTCTGGAAAGTTGATTTATCGAAATAGCGCCACCAATATTGTGCCTTTAACATTAAATGGCTATATATTATTAATGATCAAACAGTGGTGGACATCAATTACACAGTTTTGCTTTTTAGGCCATTTAGTTATGTGTGTTCACATTGACACAGTATGGAAATATATAAATATGTCAGGAATGTATATTTTTTTAAAAGGTAGGCCTATACATGTATATATTATATTTTTATATAGAACTAGCACCGTTTCCAGATCTTCCCTCCCACACACCCAATAATAAGCCCAGGTAGCGTGCGCTATCAGCTGTGGATAGAGGCTGTTGGACACTGGGTGATGTAAGACAAGGCACTGAAATCAGTTTTGTATTACAGACTGTCCACGAATGATTTATACCCGGTTTCAAAAAATCAGAAAAAATATTAAATCATAATTTTTCATTTAACCAACATCTGTTCTACAATAGTAGATATGTCTTCTACATTTTCCATGAGTTTCATCAAAATATCATGCTTAATTGCTTTGTGCGATGAGCTAATAAAAAATCGACACAAACGTGGTTTTGTAAAAATAATCATGCAGGTTTAGTACTTGTAATATGCACACTTACCAATTTGTAAACTTAAAGAATACAACTTGACCAACTTCAGATCTTCTTTCCTTGCTTTTGCAATTTTCTATGATCTACTAAAAGCATTTTAAAGTTAAAAATTGCAGACTTCCTACTAAGAATAGCGAGATAGTCTCAATCAGATATGGAGCAGGACACTGGCGGGCAAGTTGAGGAATACCAATTCTGTTGATTATGTCAACATACCACCGTGCGTCGAGGTCTCCGTCAAAAAAAATGGTCCTAATATTGAGTTATTACCCAAAATACTCATCAAAACTACTAACTTCCGGTTGTCATTAGAAATGGCAAATTTAAAGTTTCTAGGTGGGTTTCCTTTAGGTGCATACCATCTAACATGATTTGTACCTTTCATTATGTAAAGCTGTTCAAGCGTAACCGGACCAAAATCGTTATTTCTTTCTCCAGAACAAACTTCATATCCATCACAGTCAGTCAATAATTCTTAAATTGTATTTTACGTTTAAATTTGGAAAAGTAAAAGAAGGTTTCAGTATAGTCAGTTTTAATTAAAAGTTCAATAATTTCTCTGATTACAAATTTAAAAATATACCCTGTTTGGAAAAATCTCTATAACTTTTCACAGGAACATGCGATTTGAAAAATTCAAAATTCTTCAGAAACTTAAAGACTTGTTTAACTTTAAAATTAACAAGTTTTGACTAAAACCTTACCCATTGGTCCGCAATTAAATACGATAGCCGGGTATAAATCATTCGTGGACAGTCTGTATTACTCCAACATGATAAAATAGATGTCATGTGCAAATACCCACGGTCAGTATGACACGTTAGTGTAGCGGCGAGCGTCAGGTGACCTGCTCAGCCTATTGTGTTATTCTATTTATTAAACAGAAATCGGTGGTCCGGAGAGTTTTAAACATTGATTATGATATAACCATATCTGAAGCATCTGTATTTCATTTTTGCAAGCTTTTCATTGAAGGGTTTGGAAATTGTGGGTTAATTAACATGAAATTTGCATAATTTTAAACCAAAAACGGCAAAAGAAATATTTCACTATAGGTGGCTTGTCATTAGGTGGGTGGGTGCTAAAAAGGTGGTGTTGTTACGTTTTTTCATGGGTTCTCCAACTTAATTTGATGAAAATTCACTACTTTTTGGCCTATGGACTTGTTTAATGTCTCATTTAAAGGGGCATTGGACAAGTTCAGCATCATCCCCAAACTTTTCCCCAAACATTTTGAGATTTTTGGATCATTGGAAGTGTTAGTGGTAATAATGACAGCATGCAGAGTTTCATTGTCAAATTCAAACCCTATATATCAAAATATTTAGATATTCTCTTATTTGTATTTATCGTTGTCGACAACGATAAATACTGCCCTCTATAGCTGACTTTTTAGAATTGGCATTTTCAGATTTGATGAGATTTGATGAAAATTCCAAATTTCTTTTGATTTTTCTGCAATCTATGATGTCAAAGGAATGTTTTACAATCAAATCTTAGGCTCTTCCTCATTGTATAGCATCAATAAATACGTTTAAAGATTAGCCTCATACCCAAAATCAATTACTGCTTGACTCCCTCTCAGTATCGTAGACGAACGGGCATATCAAATTCACAATTATACGCATGGAAGAAGAATATTGTATCTAAGCTCGGTGTTTAAGTTATTTTGTTTGGAGTTACTCGTCATTTTGACGTCACGACCAAATGTTTGGTAGCGAAAATGTTGTTTGAAGACCGAGTATGTTTTCGGCTTTAAACATTTTAAAACAGAAAAATAGGTGATCTGGAAAATGTATCCTTGGAAAATGTGTTTTATAAAGTTAAATCGAGTCAATTTTGCATGCCAAGATACTAAGTTATTTATGTGTAAATCTATCGCAGTACACGGGTAATGGAAGATGGATCGCATTTTGATTTTGAGGGAAAAAATGAATGCCAAAAAACGTGTTTTTATGCTTTTCAGAAATTAATGTTTTGTACTTTTTTCTTTATATCGAGCGGGTTTTTACAATACAACCCCCCAAAAAAATGGAGCTTAGCCAGTAAAGTTGGGGTGGGGGTGGGGTAACAGCACCCAATTTAAAGATTTTCTTGTAAAAAACAACCCATTAGAGGGACACATTCCCCGTTCGGCCAAATGTTTGAGAGACCCCCTCCCCACACAAACACACACTCCCATGGTTATTCATATCCCTGAAACATTAATTTTGACTGGAGTTTTGCATCTCTGCAAGAACAGGCGGGCGTATGCATCTGACGTATAGATGGCGTATAAATCTCAAATTTACGTAAGGAGAATATTTTTGTATTGTCAAGCGTATATTTTTATACGTCCAAATTGTTAAGCGTTTAATTACTCGGTTACTCTCGATAGATTTGCACACAAATAAATTTTAAAATATTGATCCTCTTTTCTTAATGTTTCCATTGTAGAGCAATGGGAATTTGTAAAGTATTCCGAAAAAGAAACTGGTACACTTTGTTTTGGTTATTTTCTACGAAATTATATAATTATAAGGCCAAAATAATAGCAGATTATATAAATGGATATGTTTTCTGTGAAATGTGTACAAAATTTCTTCCTAAATCCGAAACCATCCCGCTTATCGAGCAAAGTGAAAAATGTTGGTAAGGAAATAAAAGTTACTAATTTTGAAGGTCACGGGAAAACATCCCAGCGGGAAACGTAACACACATACCCAAAGCTAGCCCGTATCAACTACTGTAAACGCCAATATTTCCGTGCTCAGTAATTTTCGCACTCAGACAATTTTGGACCGTTTCGCGCGTTTTTATTTTCGCGCATATGAATATTGTATAAGTATAGAATTCCATTTGTAACAAATCCACATTAGTTTTCGCGGTGAATTTATTTTCGTGCTAATCTCATTTTGCGCGAAAAGCGCGAAAATAAATGTAGCGCGAAATATACTACTTCTACAGTACTGCTTGACTCCCTCTCAGTATCGTAGACGAACGGGCAATTCAAATTCACAATTATACGCATGGAAGAAGAATATGAATGGTTAAGAGCCTAATTAGGATGTTTAAAAAAGGTGTTGGAATGTCTAAAAGATGTTTTAATTTTGAATTGATGAGTTTTAGATTATTAGCACGTGTGACGAAAGTCTCTCGAAAGCAGCCCAGCTATAGAACTGTTTAGATTTTGACGCCCACTTCTTACAGTGATATTTTCATGGCGTATAATGGCCAAAGGAATTCGGCTTGTTTAGATAATTAAATAATAGCAAAGCTTTTTAAGTTGGAAACATTAACACTTGACCTTCTGTTTTTTCTCGGAATGGTTCAATTTACCTTGTGACTGTTTTCATCTCCGAATAACAAGTGATTAAAGTTGGAATCTATTTCACGTGATCTTCAATGATGAAAAAGTTTTTGAGGCGAATATCATAACTGCTTCGTCATTCTAGGTACTTTTTTGCATTATATGATCAATATCATACAATCTTATAACCAAACCGAGATATTTTACTAATCAAGGATTAATATGATACCATCTGCATCAAAATCAATTCATTTGATTATGTAAAATGACGCAATTTTCCGAACAGATGCACAACAAGCGATTGTAGAAATTGACAATCTTGCGACATAACTATATAAATGAAATTTGAGCACTTCATATCAGCCAGCCCTGGTTAGCTCAGTGGTTCGACCTTGCCTTTCCATCCAAAGATCATGGGTTCAAGTCCCAATGGGAACGTTATGTGCTTGATGATTTTTCTTTCTTCACTAATTTTATATATATGGTCTTCTTTATTTGGTAACTATCTATTTTTTATCAACTCATTTTTTTTTCTTTCTTTATGGGCTTTCTGTTTATTTTATTTATTTGATTTTACATATCTATTTTCATGTTCTAAATTATTTGCGCTAATTATTTTTATCTATTTGTTTATTTGTTAACAAATTATTTGTTTATTTTTATTCATTATTTGTATTATTTCTATTCATTTATTTGTTACTTATTTTACCCTGTTATCTTTTTTATTTTTATTTTTCATTGAATTCGTTCTTTTTCATTCATGCCTAGGCCTATATATTTACTTATTTGATTTATTGAGGCCTGTTTATTTATATTTATCTAATAATTTAGGCCTACTTATTCATCATTTATTAACTTATTTATTTAGGCCAATTGACAACAATACGCCGGGACAGTTGTGACGTCGTAATTTATGCAAATCGCCCAACACGTGCGTTTTGGACCTGTAAACATACAATTCAGACTGAATTTTCTCTGTAGGAAGATAAAAATAACGGCAGGGGTCCCCGGCCGTGATATGGCAGAACCACGTAACTCAATTTTTTGACATTTTGAGATAAAAGCAGTTTTTAGTATATTGAGGGCGCTATTTTCATTTCTGAAAGTCCCAGCTTATGGAATCATAACGTTTCGGAAATAGTATAACGTATCTCAGCACTCTTTTGAGTTTTCCTGTCGATTTTGTGGCAGAACAACGTATCTCAAGTTACGTTACTGATTGTGGCATTCTTATTTGGCAAAACAGGTATGTCTATAAGATACGTTGTTTTGCCATTATAGGGTGTGTTCATTATATCATGGTGGAAATTAGAAGGAGGTGGTCTATTTGGTTTTATTTTCGTTTTAAAGCAATAAATATGCATACAAAACATAACATAAACTCTTTTATCATGCAAATACTTACAGAAAATAATAGAAACTTGATTTATTTTCTGCCATATTCAAGTCAGGATCAGATTTAAATGGCAAAACAACGTAACTTTATGAAATCAGTTATATCTCCAAAATAATTTATCATATTTCGGGTAAAAAGGTATATGATGAAAAATATAATCATATCTTGTATATTAAGTTTGATTTTGAATCATATTTTAATATTAATCAAAAAAGGCAGTGACTCAAACTTTAAATGCCTTTTTCTCGAAACAGCAAATTTGGAGATACGTGGTTCTACCATGTCACGGCCGCCCCGTCCTGGCTTGTAATCACAACCTTCAGCATAATAGGCCGGCATGTTTTCCCTTGTTTTTGTTTTAGACGAAAGTTATGGTATAAAATCGGAGTCAGACTTTTTTCTCCATAAACGTAACGTGTGGCAAAAATGGCCACATCGTTTGTTTGGGTCCAAAAAGCACGTGTTGGGTGATGTGCTTAAATTATGACGTCACAACTGTCCCGGCGTATATGCCTACTTTATTGACCTGACACTGAATATAATCATGGTATCGACAATGGAAAAACTTTCAATGTGTTCACAGGGTCAATATCCTTTTCATTCTCAAACTATGTGTAGGACATCAACTTATCATGTTATGACGAAGTATTGCATACACTCTATTCACTTTTCTGCTTGGTTAACTTTTCAACTACGCTTGTGATTCGCGCTGTTGCTACTCATTATCATAAAATTTATATCTTGGTTTTGGGAATAATTTCTCCCTGCTAAGCCCTGTGCCACACACACACACACACACACACCCAGGGTTATTCCTATCCCTGAAACCTTAATTTTGATTGGAGTTTGCATCGGCGGGCGTATGCATCTGACGTATAGATGGCGTATAAATCTCTAATTTACGTAAGGAGAATATTTATTGTATTGTTAAGCGTATATTTTTATACGTCCAAATTGTTAAGCGTTTCATTATTATGTTACTCTCGATAGATTTGCACACAAATAACTTATAAAATATTGATCCTCTTTTCTTAATGTTTCCATTGCAGAGCAATGGGAATCTGTAGTTAAACATTTTAAAACAGGAAAATCTGTGATCTGTAAAATGTATCCTTGAAAAATGTGTTTTATAAAGTTAAATCGAGTCAATCTTGCATTCCCAGATACTAAGTTATTTGTGTGCACATCTATCGCAGTAGATGGGTAATGTTTAGCGCATACAGAGCAGGCCTCCTGAATTGTGTTTCAAATTTCAGGTCGCCACCCAACAGCTGATCTTCACATCAGCTTCTGACTCACGTTTTTTATGTTCTTCAAATGCCATTGGTATCTTGTCAAAAGTTGTTTTTCGTCTCTTCACCTTTCTTTCAACCTTGTCTTCCAATCGCATTGTCTTTCCTGTCATTTTACTCCTTAAACTGTCGTTCTCTGTGAAAAAAATATACAGGGTGAAAGAACTTGATTCATGTTATGTTCCCAATTTTTCCATTTTGTACAAATTTGGAGTTGTGTTTTTCAATCAGGTACAATT
This sequence comes from Ophiothrix spiculata, assembly GCA_000969725.1. NCBI lineage: Eukaryota > Metazoa > Echinodermata > Ophiuroidea > Amphilepidida > Ophiotrichidae > Ophiothrix > Ophiothrix spiculata. The sequence continues at coordinate 31,441 of JXSR01S006987.1, read as the reverse complement.
TGGCATTCAATCTCTTCAATTTGCTGTTTAAATTATACAAATGGACTAACCCCCTTCAGTAAACCTTGTTATTTAAACCTTGTGGACCTTGTTATTTCGCGCTCAGATGATAACATCATTGATTCTTTAACTGTTCCCTACTTATTTTCTGATCATGCAGTTATTCACTGTAAACTTGCTTGAGAAAAGCCAAGATTCACAAAGAAAGTCATTACTTATCGGAAATGGAAATCTGTCAACATGGACAACTTTACTAAGGATTTGAAACAAAGTGAATTGATTCAAAATTCTGAATCTGATTTGGATCACCTTGTAAATAGTTATGACAACACTCTCCGTAATATTGTTGATATACATGCACCTTTAAAACGACGTACTGTTACAATTCGGCCCTCAAATCCATGGTATTCTTCAGAAATAGATGAAGCAAAAAAGCTTCGTAAAAAACGTGAACGTCAATGGCGCAAGTCCAAACTAGAAATTGACAAACAACTTTTTAAGGAACAGCGTCTTGTTGTTACAAACATGATTAATGATGCCAAATCAAAATATTATGAAAACCAAATTCTACAGTGTAATGGACAAAAGGAAGTCTTTAAAGTTGTACTGAATCTTCTTCATCAGAAAGGCAATGCCAAGCTGCCTTCTCATACCTGTCAGAAGGAATTAGCTTACAGATTTAATGATTATTTTGTTTCAAAGATTTCTAAAATACGCCGGGATCTTGATTCTATTGCATCATTTTCATCTATTTCACAACATGTGACTCCTGAAACTCTTATATTATGTACACTCTTTCTTCATTCATGCCTGTCACAAAAGATGAGATTTGCAAACTTATCACCTCCTCGCCATCTAAGTCATGTTCCTTGGATCCAATTCCAACATGGGTTCTTAAAGATCACGTCGACATTTTGGCACCAGTCATCACTAACATTGTAAATCTATCTCTGGAAAACGGGACATTTCCAAACCAATTTAAAAATGCCCTTGTATCCCCACTGCTGAAGAAACCGTCCTTGGATGTTGATAATTTGAAAAATTTCCGTCCTGTTTCCAATCTGCGTTTCATCTCTAAGATTGTTGAAAAGGTCATCGCAAACCGCCTTACGGAACATTTAACATCAAATAATTTATATGAACAACATCAATCTGCTTACAGGAAATGCCATGGCACGGAGACTGCTCTTCTGAAAGTTCATAATGATATTTTGAGAGAACTGGATGGTAAACGTGGAGTTTCCTGATTCTTCTGGACCTCTCAGCTGCCTTCGACACCATTGATCATGATATGCTGTTCAAACGTCTTGAATCGATTGGTGTTGAAGGTGTAGCTTTGAGATGGTTTCAGTCCTATCTCCGTAGCAGATCTCAGGCTGTCAACATCAATGGAACTGTCTCTACGCAGGTACCACTTTCTTTCAGAGTTCCCCAGGGATCCGTGCTTGGACCAATACTCTTTACCATTTATTCTTCACCAATTGCTAACATTGCTCGAAAACATGGTTTATTCGTCCATGCATATGCAGATGATACGCAACTGTATATACCTTTTAATTTAAATGATCCTATTGATGAATTGTCTGCTCGTAAACAAGCTGAAGCTTGCATCTTAGAAATAAAATCATGGATGTCTACAAACAAGCTCAAGCTAAATGATGAAAAGACTGAATTTCTTATTATGACTTCAAAATACCAGCAACACAAAATTCAGGATCATTCTATAAATGTCGGTACAACTCAAATTCATGCTTCAAAAAGTGCCCGGAACCTTGGAATTGTTTTCGATAATAACTTGTGTATGGACCAACATGTCAAACGTATATGCCAATCTGTTTATTTTCACATGCGAAATATTAATAGTATTAGGAAAATCCTCACATATGAAACTGCTGCTACCATCATTCATGCACTTGTTACATCACGTATTGACAATGGAAATTCTCTGTTAATTGGCATCACTGATCGTTTACTTCACAAACTTCAACTCGCTCAAAATACTGCTGCTCGTGTTCTAACAAAGACAAGAAAGTTTGATCACATAACTCCTATATTGAAAGATCTCCATTGGCTTCCTATTCGCGAGAGAATTAACTTCAAGATACTGATTTTAACTTGGAAGGCTTTGAATGGCATTGCACCAGATTATTTATTCAACCTTCTTGTTCCTTATGTTCCAAGTCGCAGACTGAGATCTTCTGATAAACATTTACTTGTTATTCCACGGGCTTTATCTGCATTTGGAGATCGAGCATTTTCCGTTGTTGCGCCTACGCTTTGGAACTCGTTACCTCTTGACATAAGAAACTGTGATTCATTTCAGACTTTTAAGAACTTGTTAAAGACTCATTTATACAACAAAACATATACATGTATGTAATGAACTTTACTTGATATTTTCAATTGGTTTTTATCTACAAATGTATTTTGTATTTCAATGTTTTATCTTTAACTGTATTGTTTTTGTATTTCATGTTTGCGCCTCGGAATAGTACTACTAGATTGATGGCGCATTACAAATGATTATTATTATTATTATTATAAATTACACGCAAAAATTGAAACAAAAATTGGCTTTTTTCGTGGACACCTTGTATTGCAATTGTGTGTATTATGCTTACAAGAAAATTAATGTTAACACACATTTCACTGAAATAGTGTAAACTTGTGATTGGATTGGTCATTTTTTGTTTGTTTGTTTTAAAAGCAAATTAAAATAATGTTAATACTAGATAATGCCTAAATGAAAACCATATCTCCAAGATGTGTGTAACATGGAGAAACAAAGGCATTGACCGTGAATCAAGTTTTTTTCGTTGAACACCCTGTAGCAGTAAAACCGTTTATAAAGGCTCTGTCAGACACCGTACTAGTATAGATAGTGCCAAAAACGTGCCAAAAAGTTTTACATGCTGAACATGTGCCAAACGGACCACCATCGAGTGGACAACGAAATGAATATACATAACGGACAAATCGTATGTATAACGGTATTGATCGTACGGTACTTCTAACGATAATCAATGTATAAATTTTATTTAAGCAAGTTAATGGGGTGTTAATAGATTACGAATTAAACATTACACAAACTAAATTACATAGGCAGCAAAACCCCATAACTGCAACGAGACATTATTTAAATGTGTCCTATCTATAATTGTTCTATGTGGTTCTATGTGGATCGTGGATCATTTGTGGACAAGGAGTTTGAGATTGCAGAAGTTTTTGGAGTTTTATATTAACTGATATTAAACATTATTAGAAACTCGATACTGGGGCTCTCCACACGGGAGCAACAAATCTAGATGCATCTAGATAGATGCATCTAGATGAATGTACATTTCCGAAGTGCAGATTGTGTTCACACGCGTGTCAATCTGACTTTACTATCGTTGCGCGTATTGACGTTTGCTGAAGTCCAGTTTAATCTAGATGCATCTGGATGTGCGAAGTACAGATTGATTTGCCAATGTGGAGAGCCACAGGCTTTTGAGGTTCGTTTTTGGGGTGAGGGACGAGAGGGACGGGGTGAGGGACAGGAGGGACAGGAATGGGCGTGGCTTCTGATTTCCGAATTTGAATTTTCCTGTTCTCTGATTGGTCGATGAGCACGAGAGCGACTATATGAAGGATCTGGCTTCTGATTGGTCTATTTTGAGCATGTGCAGTAGGGTTATTTTGATCTTGTACGCATGCGCAGTAGGGTTTGGATAGCTAAAACCGTAGAAGATGATTGGTTCGTTTTGAACGTATAAGTGTTCTGATTGGTCCTTTAACGTTATGAAACGAGCACGTGACACGAAAACGGTTATAAAAGGAGGTGTTTTTTGGAGGAGAGCATCATTTGCCTTTTGATTCTGAAGAGTGTAAGACCGTTTTGTGTGGTGGAACCATTTATACGTACAGCTACATACATACACTAAAGATACTCTATAGCATCATGGACATGGAAACGAATGCAGATTCAACGAAAACTATCACAGAAGAAGCAGCCGCGATGACCGGTGTTCTGGAAGATCAAACCCTGCCTCTGATTCCACAA
>JXSR01S006984.1:15450-37857 GCA_000969725.1 Ophiothrix spiculata | reverse complement strand
CCCCCCCCCCCTGTGAAAGGACATGCGCACACGTACACAAGAATCATGCATTCCAAAACCATGCATCTGTTAGTTAGGGGCAAGGGATTACAAGGCAGACAGATCAAAATGGATTTCTCTTTTTAATTTATAGCTTTCAACATAATTTTACACTCATTTACTTGCAACGTCGACATTAGGGAATATGGGGGGAGATGAGGCCTCCTCAATTATGAAAAAGATGCAGTTTTTCAACTTGATTCAGACCAGATAGTGCATATTTCCTGCGAATGTATTGCTATATGAATTTGCCTTATTGGTCCAGTTGGAGAAAGTCAAATATGAAAATGGTACACTTTACCTCCACCAGAACACTAGAAGAGTAAGTAGAAAAGGTAAACTTCCCAAAATACATGCATGTTTCAGTCTTTTCAGCCCTTCCAAAGGGTCCCTCTGATACTGTGTAAATGTTTGTGTCAACTTCTTTCAATTGAAACAATTTGCGTATTTGCTAAGCATAAATACGAACGTAGCGCGCCAATTTTACCTTGAAATGTTAGAAGTCAAGCTTATATTCAACCATTAGGCAAGAGGTACAAGTTAATGCAAATTTTACACAACCCCTCTATCGACCAAATAAAATTCATCTAAGTTTATCCCGGCCCCATCACCTGTAATAATGAACGGTCCCTAAGGTACATATTTGTTAAATTACAGAAATCAGTCGACACTTTATCCTTCAAAAATATAAATATTTTATATTTAATTTAAAGACACATGCGGCCTGGAGGTATAAGTCTTAATCACCGGGTGTTTTGGGTTCGAACCCAGTGTGCGATGGTCTAATAAAATAGGATAAAACTATCACCCCTTTATCGCGGACCTCATCAAATAATTGATCTCTCAAAACTTATGACAATAATTATTGATGGTGACTTAGATATCTTTTTAAGTTTGTTCATGATTTCATTTCTCAACCACTATCAGCCGACACCCCTTGGTCCTACATTGTTATTCCGGTTGTTTGAAATTTTAAACAACTAGTGTAAAATTGTTGTGTAATTTTCTAAACAGCAATTGTGTATAATTTTTTTACCCAATAGGTGTCTTATACCAATTAACACATCCTCTGTTATGTAATTATCTAAACAGTGGTTTTCATCAAAAAGCCTTTTTGGTTACTTTCATGCAACTTACATCCAATAAATATAATTCTTATCAAGGCCACATCACTTGTGTTTTACACCGTGCCGAAATCTAACATTTCCAATGTTGTACATCTCAAAAACATGTTGAGTTATGCATATTTCACATGTAAGCTGTCGCACTGTTTGTCTTAATATAATATGCATACTGTGTAAAGATTCTTGGCGGAACATGACGGAATTGATGTTTGTGAAAAAGACAAATAGATATATTCAAATGTTTCAAGGAAAAGAAATTCTCAAATTCAGTTTTTCAACATGTAAAGTACTTCTCAATTATGGTACACAATGATATGATGTAAATGTATTCCAAAATAGAACCAATTCAAATCTCTTATTGCTTCAATTATTTATAATAGACATGCAAAGTGAATGTTAAAATGACGTTGCATTTCTACTTTCTTAAACAATGAGTTGCAATGATTGTTTGGTGATAGTGAGATCCAATGTTTTTGTTTGTTTGTTTGTTTGTTTGTTTGTTTGATAGTTTGTTTGTTTGGTTGATTGGATGATTGGTTAGTTGGTTGGTTGGTCGGTTGGTTGGTTGTTTTGTCTTGTTTTGTTTTGTTTTGTTTTTTCTTCAAATTGGACTTTTAACGCCTTTTTACACACATTTGCTTACAATTAATAAATAACTCTTAATGGTATTTGATAGAAATTATTTACAAAGTATTTACAAATAATTCCTTGAAAACTACACACTATAATTGGCAACGGTTAATGAACCTCTGTATGAAAAGCAGCAAATTAAAAAAAGAAGTATCTTAAATATATCGTTTGTAATAAAAAAAAAAATAGCATAACATTTGAAAGTAAGTCTTTTCACTCTAACTTATACACATGGCGGTAAATACAGAGATTTAAAAATGCATAATGTCAATCAACAAATTTAGTTTTGTTTTTATAAACATTCCCTTTTTCATAGTCTGTTTTGGTTGAATATATTTATCCTGAAAAATTGGTGTATACATCACATTAATGTAGATGGTATCTGAATAACGTAATTTCTAAATGTGGAAAGCTTCAATTAATTAGAGCTCATCCCAAGATAAAATACTGTTAGAAACAAACAGGATCTCTATGCAATTCTGCTTACAAAACGGGTTCCATCAACTTACTATGGTTGTTGTTGAAGGTAAACACATAACGTTAAGCGAAAAAGAAATGCATGTATTCTTGCAGGCACTTTCATTTAGTACCTACAACGAATTGTCGTGAACATGACAATAGATTCTGATATAAAGTTTAGTTTATTAATCAACTGTGCTCTCTCTGTATGTTTATAAATTTTGGTTCGTGTGGGAGGAAATCCAACTCGAAAAATATCCGAAAGATAACTAAAGTTATTCCTTCTGGCAATACTGGTAGTCTATAGATGCAATTTAATCACAATGGATTATTCAAAAAATGCAAGCTTCAACATTTAATTGGAAAAAGAAATGACGTGAGCTGTCACTTGAATGCAGTCTGGGGAAATCTTGATATGTGACCCATCATATCGAAAGGCACCTTAAGGGTCCCAAAATCAAAAGCGAATTTTTGGTCTCATCTCAAAGATTATCTTTTGAGCTTTAAAAGTGACACCTTTTTTGGTTATTGGACGTGTAAAGTTACATCCAAATTGGTAAAAGGCGTCGGGCGGATTTGGAAAACTATAGTTCTGAGAAAATCAAGTTTAACGTTTTTGTACTGTTAAAATTAAATGGAGAGAGGATTTTTATCTTGGTTTTTACTACATTTTTCATGTATTTGATATTGAAACCTGATTAATATGATAGAATACACTTCGGAATATGCTTACGGCGTCCGGCGTCTCTGGGGCTCACAGACACCGCCCGGTCCCCGCACGATCGGCGTCCGATGAATTTTACCCTGCATGACGCCGTTAACACCCTGTAAGGTTATGTGACCAGGTTTTATGGTCAATATCGCCGCACATAATCTCCGTTAGATGTGTTTAAGGAGTGTATTCCGTGGAAGTGAGCAGAAGTAATGCAATGCAATGTCCATTGAGTTGTGTAAATACACTGGTTGTCAAATAATGTCTTTTTGCTAATAAATGAATAGTAAACAGGTGGAAAATAGACAAAGTCCGTGTGGATTGGGATGTAAACATTGTGATAAAACACATTTACGGGTGCAATATTGTAATTCCATTTGCTATCTATTTACATGTAAATAGGCCCTTACAAAAGAGTCTGTATCTTGCTTGTTAGCGATTCGATCGAGTCCATCTGCCATTCATCTTGAAGTTTAAGGTCAATTCTTTCAAAAAAGTATGAAGAAAATGGTGGTTGGCCGGCTCGTTTTTCCGCCCCGTCGACTCGAAAACCCCGATGTCGGTACCGGATAACGTCGTCATCATAATCCCTTTTCAATTGTGCAAGATTTGTTGACTTTATATAGATCAATGTCTGTCCTTATTCATGAGAATGTGGTGTGTCCTGAAGAGGAACCTTCTTAATTGTCCATGGTGATTAAATCCCTGTTTGGGCTAAACTGACCAATCAGACAGGTCTATTAATGTTAAGGAAGTTATGATGGCCCAAATATAAGATGAAGCATGTCATTTGAGTCCAAATACATTTACTTAGTACATGTGCTTGCATCAGTCACCTATTTTATTCTCAAGCTTGCTTCCAAAGATCATGGGGAAGCATGGCATGGTAATCAGAAGCGTAAGAAGACTCAGTTCAAGCATGGCCACAAAAACAGAAGGAAGGACACACATCAGTGGATGGTTATGTCATTGTCCACCTAGCTACACTTATTTCATACAGTACCTTGTATACCCCAGGGTCTGGTCATAGGTCCATGACCATGGCATTGAAAAGACAACCATTGTTTTGAATCATCATTAAATAAGTACCTCAAATAAATCTGAGCAAGCATATTCTACCTCTCAACCAAGGCAGTCATTCATTTATCGAGCACGGCCTGTAGCATTAATGCACATTGTTAACATTTCGGTTGACTAGGGTAGGCGCCTAGCCTAGGCTAGCCTGCCAGGCTAGGCTAAGCTTCCTCGTCTGAGACTGTGCTACTAAAAATCTGGGTAGGTTAAGCTTACTCACTCACAGAGCTAAAGCTACTTACCGAATGTAGACTAGATACAAATTTATGATGGCCCAATTATGATTAATTTATAAACACAGTCACAATTGTGTACAGATCGTAGTGTTAGCTTTCCATCACATGTAGTACGGCAGTACACAAAGTTTGAATCTTCTCAATTAACATTTTCTCGGCTAAATCCCTACAAATTCAGCTCCTCTGTTGTAAAAGCCTACCTTCTGAGATCAACAAAAGCTTTATACAGACAATCCAGGTATTCCTGTATGATTTAAATCTAAGCAAATTCAATTTTGAAGAGATACGGGTGAAATGTCAAATTACCATATAGGGTGCAATATTGTAATTCCATTTGCTATCTATTTACATGTAAATAGGCCCTTACAAAATAGTCTGTATCTTGCTAGTTAGCGATTCGATCGAGTCCATCTGCCATTCATCTTGAAGTTTAAGGTCAGTTCTTTCAAACAAGTTTTGAAGAAAATGGTGGTTGGCCGGCTCGTTTTTCCGCCCCGTCGACTCGAAAACCCCGATTTCAGTACCGGATAACGTCGTCTGCTCTCAAATTTCTGCAGTGTTCCTAGGGGAGAGAAATTTACAAAATCTTAAAACAACATAGAATGAAACCCTGAAGTCTTCATTTTTTCAGCATTTCTTAATAAATAGTCTGTCTACACAATGAGCTACAAGAAAAAGACATATATCTTGGTTTTATACCTTTTCCGATCAATTATTTTAAGGTTCTATTCCACCTTTATCGAATAAAAACGCCGAGATTATACAGGGTGTGCCGGGCGCAATTTTATTCAGGATATTGGTACCTATAGTTAGGTTTCTTTTTAATTTATTTCTAAAACACATTTACGTTAGGTTTTTTTTTTTATTTATTTATTTTTTAATGCTCATCGTATTATGAACATGTTTGGCTTTTAAAAAACGTTAAAAAATACACTTATGTAAACAGTGACTTTTAAGCCACATAAATAATAAGTTGTTTCTCGTCCGAAGGTTGCTCAAAATGTGAGGAGGGGAAGGTGATTTTTCTTTTTCTTTTTTTCTTTTTAAGGTTTGGGAGAGTCTTGGCGATCCAGGTTTACCCTAAGTAGATATTGACTGCACATTCCGTTGCAATCTTTTAACTTAATATTATATTGACAGATGTTGGTTTTGATTACAGTTTTAACGTCTTTTTAGCATTTTTGAAATAAATAGATTGGTGCGGCACCAAAAGTGAGGAGGAAAGGGACGATAAACAACTTTGGGTTTTTTTTTATGCGGTCTTATACTTGAGAGTACATAAAATACAACAATAAATAAAGCTTGAAATTTTTGCTCAACCATAACCACGATCTAAAAAAAAGGATCCTTTGGGATTTTACATGTTTCATGGCAATCTTATGGGTAATTTTGATACTATTATACAAAATGTATGATCTAGCCATTTTGAAATATTTGTTTTCTTTCGTTTTCATGGTTTTCCCCTCTATGATTAATGTAAAGTGTTTTATCTAAATAGATCCCTATGATATTCCAGCTCAAACTGGTAATTTTATAATTTTATTTGACAGGTAATCGTCGCCAAAGCAATGCTAAGACAACACGAGACTATTAGGGACCGCTCACTATTTACGCCGGGGAGGATTGGTAAAATTTAGGGGGAACACGAAATTATTTTTCTAGAAAGAGGGGGGATGTGAATATTTTTATAAACAAATACTTTTTAGAGTAATCTTTTTGAATTTGAAAAGTATTGTCTGTGTCATATGCATCAACAAATGTGTTCGTGTCATGAGATATTTCAAATACCATATAGTTTGTTTTACTTGCATTTACAGGTAACTTATTGGTTATGAACCAGTTTCAAATTTCATTTAATTCTTTATTGATTTGGGGCATTTGGGAGTCTATATATATATCGGAGTGGGAAAATAGAAGAGTTGTATTATCTGCAAGTTGAAGCAAATATGCTAAATAACCTTATCATTAATGTACAATATGAATAAAAATGGGTCAAGACTTGACCCCTGAGAAATACCACACTTAATAACCTAATGTCAGAATCTTTGATTTGATAGCGTACAAACTGTGTAATTGTGCATTTCAGATAGGTATAATATTAACACAAGTGTAATATCTCTAAAACCATAATATTCCATTTTATACAACAAAATATCATGATCGATTGAGTCAAACGCTTTTGTCAAATCTTAAAATATATGAAGAGTACTTTCATTTCTTTCCTCAGCCTCTGTAATTTTGTCGACTAGATTGACAATAGCCATAATTCCAAAGATCTATTAAAAAACAATCGTTCAACTGTTTTAGAGAAACGGGGTAACACTCTGATACCTGCCGATAGTTTCGGCATTTTACAGTAGGAATATTTGCTTTTTGCAATTTTGAGTTTATCTGGAACTTAGCCAGTTATTTTGAAATACATAACACATCTGAGTGCTTTACTTTGTAAATAAATTTCCATTATGTTGTCAATGAAATAAGATCAAGTAGAAATAATAACTGATATTGATTTTTGTTTTTCTTTAGTTGAATGAAATATTTTTACTCTGTAAGCTAATGCGCTAAAAGTCAAGTACTTACATAAAAATCAGCTTGACAAAAATAAAGAATGTATAGATAGAATGTTTACTGTTGCTCGATGAATTTTTAACAATATTATTGCATTATGGTTGAATATTATTTGATGTGATAAATAAAGTAAACAAGCAAAAATCTTTGAGCAGAAATCTCGTTACCGATTTTGATTAACATATGTCTTGTATCGACTCATTGGTGTGCAAATGCTAATGACATTCTGTTATATATCGGATAAGGTGACACCCGAGGTGACAATCTCAGTAAAAATTTTAAGCCAAATTGCCAATTTTCTTGTCACGTATTGAATCCTTGCTGTCACTTTATCTCTCAAATCTTTTCAACAAGCTTTAGTATTTTTTCATTGAGTTAGGTATGCTTTTGAATAGCGTGAAGAGGATCGGGTTGCAGATTTCAAACATTTCAGGGAGAAGAGAAGAAAAATACACGGTATTATATAGGGGGCAAGTAGTGAAGTGGCCTTGACCCAGGCGTTATCAAAGCAAATTTGACCTCAACAATCACGTTTTTCGACCCATTTGTGTTGTTTCCCCCTGCCTGTGCATGAGAAAAATGATCACATTCGGAGTAACATTTTTAACTAGATTACTTATCGAATAGGACCATAAGCAACATAGGTTACCAAATATTTTCTCATCAATCGACCTTTACATAGAAAAGGACTAAAAATATTTTTATTCCAATTATAGGCTTATCTAGTTCTACCTCGAACCAATAACTTATTGTATCTTGTATCTTCAAAATTATGAAACATTTGAAGACGGTTTTTCCAAAACTCACTTGGTCTAATAGCTACCCCATGTTATACATTATATTGTATTGATATCAATAATTGTTGTCAAAGCTCAGTGCGAATGACTAAAATTTACGGGTGTTTTTTTTTTTGTTTGTTTTTTAAGATTAATACAAGCAGTACAATGTGCACATACACAAAGACAAATACAGTACTATTTCTTGGACTTTTTTGAAAAACTAGTTGCAGCGAACTACAACTATATGATCGTATTCAGAATAAAAGTGCTCCACCCCTGCAATATGAGGTAAAATGTTCGTCAGATAAATCTGGATGAAGTATGAGCAAATTTTTAGAACCAAATAAAGTCTATAAACCTTTATTTTTCTATGCGTCAACCTAGCAGCTATAATAGGCATTTACTATTTATGCTGTGAAATGGGACGTATTATTCTTCTTATACTTTTACTTTCGAGTACAAACTGCAGAAAACCCATAAATGATAAGGAAAAAAGAAATACCTTACCAACAGCATAACTACTTTTCAAAATCTGGTTCAGTTGTATTGTTGTAATACCTAAAAAGACATGCAACTTATTGATAAGATAATTCTAAATTAGAACGAAACATTGGGTGGGATGAAAGCGTCCCCTGCTTTTTTTTAACGAGTCCGAACATTGGAAGCGCCATGAGAATATCTTGTGTCGGGATAAGATGGTTTTGTTAACATTCATTTAAAATATTCTCATCCTTCGACATTTACAATGAAAATGTTGATTTAGTTCCAAGCCGGATATCGTCTTTGTTAACCAGATATCTGAGTGAAAGGAGTGCCTTAGACATATTTTTCGAAGGTGTCATTTTACCGAAGGCTCAAGACAGACAATAAAGAAGGTCCGTAAGTCGTTCTTTGTGTTCTATCTCAGGATGGATTATCATACGTGTAAATCACGCGTTTGTCTGTGAAATTGTAAACATGTCTTTTATATATGCCTTGCCCTGTGCTTTTAAAAGTAAGATAGCTACTTAAAGTGATAGTATCAGATCGCAGTCTGTTACGATTCACTATCCAGATATCGGTGAATGATGTTTTGTTGATGCTTTGTTTTAATTTGTTTCAATAAATGCTTTTCCCTTAAATCTGAACGAACAAGATTAGCTATCACTATTGTGTCAATGTGACTGCTATTGTCATTTCCACTATTGTCATGTCCACTGTTTAAAATATTTGCAAAGACCATGCTATAAGGATTACAATGACATCTTAATCTCAAAGTCAAGTTATGGTCCGTAAAATGTATATCTGAGATAAACGCGTTCAAAGATCAGTAAGCCCTATATTTTCTGTTGATTGCACTCACAATATACAGGTATAATTTAATATTTCCAATCATTTTCTGGAATTGAAACATTGCCAGTGTTTTGAAGTAAGCACAAGGATCATGAATGTGTTAGAAACTCAAATTCATCATATTCTTAAACTTACACAAAGTCATCTGGTTATAGGTGTATTCAGATCAATACCATTGATCGAAATTCCCTCAACCGGTAAAAATGAAGATTGAGGTTACATCATTTTAAATTTTGAAATACAGCTTTAAAAAGGCATGAAGGCGGTGTCTGTACCTAGTAAACATAGAGGCGTGTAGAGTCCACATGAAAATCTGCGTTTTTAAACCCTTTGGTAATCCGTTTCCATCCGGGCTATTCAAACAAGTATAACAAAGCACCATAGGGATCAACGAAGCACTAACATGAGTTGTGTCTTGACACTTCCGGGCATCAAACACATCCTTAAGAACGATATTCAAAAGATACCATTAGTTAATTATAAATAAGGAAAACGGATTAAAGCTATAAATGCAGCGCCTTTAGCAACAATTCATTGACAGAAAAAGCCTTGATCACTTGTTTTGACCTCAAGTCCAGGTTCATAAAGTCGTGCATATACGGTTGGTCATTTTTTCATCTTTCTATATAATTAAACTACCAAGAATACGTGAATTATCTGGTACACAATACAAAATAAACTCCACGTTATGATGATAAAGACGTCGCTAAACACGCCAAATTACATTACTAAAGTAAGGGCAGCGTTGAGGAATGGGACAAACTCCTAGAAAGTATATCACCTCTGCCTATCACCTACGGCTAAACTCCGAGTCAAAAGTTCCTACCCGTGATTTCTACATACCTACAGATAAATTAAATTATCCAAGATACTGGCGCCCTAGACTAAAAACTACCAAACGACGAAACCGCAGGTCTAGGAGCATCTGTGTACCAAGTTTGGTCCTTGTGGCATTTGAAGTTTAGGAATTCGAGTTGATTTTATGTATAAAGATTTTGGCCCCTTGGGCCCAAGGCCCTTAGCTCCCAGGCCCAAGACTACCAAACGGCACTACCTCAGGTCAAGGGGCATCTGCGTACAATGGTCCTTGTGGCTTTTGTAGTATAGGAGTGAGAGGTGATGAATCAAAAAGTGTTACTAAGAAGGAGAAGAAAAATGAAATGTAGAAGAATAACGCTCTCAAGGATAATATCTATGCTGGGTAAACCCAGGCATAGATAATAGATTGCTTCAGGTTATTATGTTTTCGGATGCTATTAATGGATAAAAATTCTTTTTTTAGACTATCACACACCGGATTCAAACCCCAAACACTCGGTGATTCAGACTTATACCTCTAGATCATAGATATATTTTTGATGGATAAAGTGTCGACTGATTTCTGTAATTTCACAAATGTGTACCTTATGACAGTTTTTATTCATCATAAAACTCTTATTATGACGCTATAATTGTATTTATATATATCTCTACAGTTCGAAACAAATATTATAGAATCTACGATTTTCAGCAGACTAAATGATAACTGTTGAATCCTGAATTTATATTTATTAAGTAAAATGTCTCACAATTTACATCTAAAAAGCGTACTGAATTATACATAGTTCAAATGTTAGTATTCATTTTGTTTGTCTCGGTACGGTGTGTGAAAGTGCTTGCGGGGACATGAGGGACTTGATGTTTGTGGAAAAAGTACAAGTAAATGAACATTCTCAAATGGTTTCCAGGAAAAGGAATGTTTAAAAACAACAATGCATATGAAGTATTGTGCAATAAAAAGGCACACTGAAATTCAGTATTACCTTGATGGCTGTATAGCAGCCATGCAAAGTTAGCAGTTTGATGATGATCTTATAAAGTGGGTAGACTCAAACTATAATAATCCCCTACAATACACCGCCATTTTAAAAGGCCTTATCATCATGATCATGGTTTTAGAATTACATATAAGTTTTACTGTTGTTGTTGTTTTGTTTTTTGTTTTTGTATTTTTTAAATGTGTCCTTTTACTGTTACTTGTGAACATGGCGGTATACGCAAAGAACGGTTTTCATCCAATCTGGTTTTCTTTTTAGACTCTTTGTCAATAAAGATTTTCCAATGAATATCTCTTACTGACAGTGTCGGCACAAGGTGGGGACAAGGGGGCATTTCTCTCAATTACCCCTTTTTATTGATCATTTTGACATAAAATGTACAAATTTCGCGCGTATTTCACTATTAACTTTTATTAATTTGGTCAACAATAGGCGTTTTTTAGCCAAAATAAACAAATTTGTCCGAATTTTTTTTGCGTTTTTTTCCACATTTTTTGCCCCCAAGAAATATGTCTTGCCCCCCCCCCCCCCACACTCCCGTTTGCCCCCCAGAAATGAGATGCTGGTGCCGCCACTGCTTACTGAAACGTTTTATATACCCATCCGCATTCATGAGCATGAGAGCAGTTGCCTGGGTATTACGTTATTCAAAAATGTGTAAAGAGTATGCAAAAGAAATGTAAAATCACGAAAATAACTGCAGCGCAAACTCATTCGAAGGAAGAAAACACTTTAAGAAGAGCAAGAAACTTTACTATGCAATTCAGCTTACACAACGGATTCCATCATTCATTCTGGTTGTCATATAACGTAAAGGTATTGAGTCAAACTAAACTCTTTATCATGCATATGTCGTTTCTACGTAGAAGCATCTTCATTTAGTATCTACAATGCATTGTCGTTACATTAGAAAAGATGCTAACATTTAATGTATTGTTTACTTCATCAAACAACTGTGTTCTCAGTATGTACATAAATTTTTGCTCGTGTGGGAGCAAATCCAAGTATATAAATATATGCAAGATATTAAAGTTATCCCTTATGGCAATACTAGTATATTCTACAAAAGTATTTATCACAATTTATTATTTAAAAATACAAGCATAAAATTTAAGGGTAAAATAAATCACGTGAACTGTCACATCAGTTCGGCTAGAAAAAAGTTTCATTTTGTAGAGTTTAGAAATATCGAAAAAATAACACATTTGGGATCAAAACATTGTCTAATACATCAAAAGTAACGCATATTCCATTTTTTTATATTTTTTCGAGTTAAGTTTTGGTCCAAAATGACCAAAAATTATTTTTGGTTAACAGACTGCTTGAGTCTTGGAGCGAGGCTAGTTTTAGGTATGAAAACAAGTGAATTGAGAACTACAATGCGTTAACTGTTACAATGAATTTACCATTCTTGCCTTATCGCTTTCCTTTCACAGAATGAGTAATATATTGTCTTAAGGCCAAAAAAAAAAAAAAACAAGTTTGTTTTTGGTAACATGCTTGAAAAAGTAAATGCGGTATGCGGCTTTTTATTTTTTATTTTTTACTTTTCGAAAATGTAATGCGATATGCGGTTGGTTTTTTTTACAAAAAATGCAGGATTCCCAGGAAGAAAAACACATTAAAACAATGCTCTTGGTATTTTATATTATTTATTAATATCATTAATATCCATACAGGCTTTATATATAACTGTAGCCTTTGTTATTGTCATAGGTATTGAGTATCCATGTAATCTTACCTAAATATGAGTATTTTCCTGTATCTCCAGACATATGAACAATTAATTGCCGACTAATTGATAGGCTGAGAGTACGTACCTGAATTGGTATTCGTTTGTTTTTACGCAAGTCTCCAGTAAGCTTTTTACAAAATTTGGTGGGTTTTTTTAAGTTTTTTTTTTTTTTTGATGCGAAATATCAAGAAAAAAAATATGCGGGAAATATGTAACTAAACAGAAACGTGCGCGTGTTACCAGAAACAAACGTTTTTTTATTTGGCCTTATAAGTGAAAATACCATTCGTACCTATTTTACGGCTTGTCATTGATCAAAAGACTCTAATGAAATACATGCCTTATGTTTTCTCATTTACTCTCGATCTAGACAATATAATAGACTAAATCATACCATACAAACGGATCACTCTATTTTCATGAGAATTTTGATGGTTATCAAAGAACAACTTCTACAGTATTAATATACGAGTTTGACAAATAACAAAAGCTTAAGATACTGATATCCTATAGTCTTACAAATTACATGTAAAACAACCCATCTATATTCGTTACTAGTATTAAACTTATCCTTTTCTCGAAACCGTGTTTTGTGCCACAATTATTTTGGCACAAAGGCTCATTACAAGACAAATTCATATGAAACTTAGACATCATGAGCTATCTAGATTTGATCTCAATGCTGTGTCAGAGACATCACAGACCAGTACTGTTCATAGGCAATGGATAAGTATTATGCGGGGATTATTATGATTGGATCATGGAACTAAATAACATAATCCTATGTTATTTACATGTTAGGGGAAATCTAAGGAAAATATCTGCAGCATGCAAAAATAATACTAGTACTGTGTTTCTTAGATGTTTTAAAGCTTTTGAGAAAGAGGTGCAGTTGGTGCTTGCACTGATCGTGATCATGTTGATTGCATAAATATGATCAAGTATGCCAACTAGTCCTGCAGAATACCCCCAATTTTAGGCCCTGTATGCAATGTTGTTGTTTTTGTATGTTCCTGGATAACAAAAGTGGGTTGAATCCGAATCTGGATGATGCAACTTTGTAAATGTTGAGCATTTGGAAAAAATAAAGGGGGAGTTACCCTTTTTTTGAAAAAACACACAATTACAATTACAATTTGTAAACTATTTGTAAAATAAATCATTTGTCTTATAATGAGATAACTTACGATAAACTTGAACAGGTGTAATGTTTTGATCCTCGATGGGGTGTTTTTTTGTATATCTAAACACTACAAATTTAAACATTTTTTCTAGCCGAAACCAAACATAAGAAAATAGATATCGCGATTTTCCAAGACTGCATACATGTGACAGTTCACGTGATTTATTTCACCCTTAAATTTTATGATTGTATTTTTAAATAATGCATTCTGATTAAGTACTTTTGTAGACTATACTAGTATTGCCAGAAGGGATAACTTTAACATCTTGCATAGACTTGGATTTGCTCCCACACGAGTAAAAATTTATGAACATACCTAGAATACAATTGATTGATGAACTTAACATTATATTAAATGTCAGCATCTTTTCTAATGTAACAACAATTAGCATTGTAGATACTAAATAAAGATGCTTTTCTACGTAGAAACTACCTATGCATGATATAGAGTTTAGTTTAGCTGAATACCTTTGCGTTATATGACAACCAGAATGAATGATGGCATCCGTTGTGTAAGCTGAATTGCATAGAAAAGTTTCTTGTTCTTCTAAAAGTGTTTTCTTCCTTTGAATGAATTTGCGCTGTAGTTATTTGAATGTTCAACTATTTGAGAATGTTCATTTACTTGTACTTTTTTACAAACATCAAGTCCCTCATGTCCCCGCAAGCACTTTCACACACCGTACCGATGCAAACAAAATGAAAGCTAAAATTTGAACTATGCATAAGTCAGTACGCTTTTTAGATGTAAATTGTGAGAAATTTATTCAATAAAACTTTCATGATTCAACAGTTATTATTTAGTCTGCTGAAAATCGTAGATTGTATAATCTTTGTTTCGAACTGTAGAGATATAAATAAAGTTATAGTCTCTTAATATGAGTTTTCTGATGAAGAAAACTGTAATAAGGGACCGTTCATTATCAACAGGGGCTGGACCTAAAAAGTTATGTGACCCCCTACTTGCACATTGAACGTTATTAAAACCCCCCATTGCACTGTCAAATTTTTCATAACCCCCCCCCCCCTGTGAAAGGCCCCCCCCCGTAAAAGGACATGCGCACACGTACACCCGAATCATGCATTCAAAAACCATGCATCTGTTAGTTAGGGGCAAGGGATTACAAGGCAGTCAGATCAAAATGGATGCGAGCAGATTTCCCTTATTAATATCTTTCTTTCAACATAATTTTACACTCATTTAGTTGCACCGTCGACATGCATGAATGAGGGTATATGGGGGAAGATGAGCCCTCCTCAGTTATGAAGAATAACACACGGTATACCAAAGAATTGTGTAGGACATTCATGATAAAGACTGTCGCTGAACACGCCAAATTACATTAATAAGGTATGGACATTGAGGAATGGGACAGACTCCAAAAAAGCATATCACCAAGTCATTAGTTCCTACCAATGATTTCTACGTGCTTGCAGATGAATTAAATTAACGTTCTCTGATAACTTTTGGCACACCAACCAAGTTTAATTTATATGAAGTCTGAATGTATCAAATTCGCAAACAAGCGACACTAATTTGAGACTCGATTAATGTACCAACAATTATCAGTTAAACGTTAATTTAATTTATCTGTAGGCGCAAAAATCATGGGTAGGAACGAATGACGTGGAGTTTATATTGTATTGTGTACCAGGTGATTCGCGTATTCTTGGTAGTTTAATTGTATAGAAAGATGAAAAAATTACCAACCGTCTATGCACGATTTTATGAACCCGGACTTCAGGTCAAAACATGTGATCAAGGCTTTTTCCGTCAATGAATTGTGGCTAAAGGCGCTGCATTTATAGCTTTAATCCGTTTTCCTTATTCATAATTAACTAATGGTATCTTTTGAATATCGTTCTTAAGGATTTGTTTGATGCCCGGAAGTGTCAAGACACAACTCATGTTTATGCTTTGATTATTCCTATGGTGCTTTGTTATACTTGTTTGAATAGCCCGGATGGAAAAGGATTACCAAAGGGTTTAAAAACGCAGATTTACATGTGGACTCTACACGCCTCATAGCTTAACTAGGTACAGACACCGCATTCATGCCTTTTAAAGCCGTATTTCAAAATTTAAAATGATGTTACCTCAATCTTCATTTTTACCGGTTGAGGGAATTTCGATGGTATTGATCTGAATACTCTTTAACCAGATGACTATGTGTTCTATGTTCAAGAATATTATTAAACGCAGCAAGTCATGGACGATATTATGTGATAATCCGTTGGTGTTTACCCGGGATCTCTAGACCTTTAAGAGGAAGATATATTTTAAAAAAATAGGTGTCACCCTGCCATGTCAAACACGGAGTGAAGTCAGTGGATGGGCACTGTAATTCATGTGAGTGCAAAGGTTCCATCCATGCAGCGAGAGTTAGTGGCTTACACTCTTAGAAAAGTGACACATATGATTCCTAATTCCAAGCTATTAAGTCTTACGTTACAGGTAAAAGTGTTTCTAAAAGGAATGAATCCCAGACAAGATAGAAGAAAAATCCAGGAGCACAGGGTTGAGATGTGGAACTTCGGTATATGCACACGATTTTTCTTACTATATGTGACCGTTCATTTCCAAGGAGCCGTAAACGCAGCAAACTTCATTTTGCAGTACATATTAAACTACGTGACAATGTCGTATTTTGATTTATTTGAGTTTCTGAAACATTCATATTCCTTGCCCTTACTTCAAACCCGGGTGATACTCAAGTATAATGCTGCAGGCATAGCGTGACCAGGAAAAGGTGAATTAGGGTTGTTTTTAGGACAGAAGGGTTAATCAGGGGGCACCGTTTAGAGTATCAAAAGCAGCCAGTTTAGCTCATTTTCATGAAATAGTGTACTTTTTCAATCAATCCCTAGAGCTAAAACGGTAACGGTAAATTCTCGATTTAGGTTGTGAATGGGGGAAAGGGTATATATTGGCTTCAGTTTCAAAAAGCTGTGGTCATGCTATGCCTGCAACATTATACCTGTGTGTGTCCCCCCCCCCCCCGGGCTTCAAAACACTGGCAATGTTTCAATTCTAGAAATTGATTGGAAATATTAAATCAATCTGTATATTGTGAGGACAATCAACAGAAACTATTATAGGGCTTACTGATTTTTGAACGCGTTTACCTCAGATAAATATACATTTCACTCACTGACAACCTTTAACGGACCATAGCTTGACTTTGGGAAATCTAGTGAAGTTCATTAAGATGTCATTTTATTCCTTATAGCATGGTGTTTGCAAATATTTTAAAAATTGAAAATGGCAAGAGGCTGCAATTTGTTTGTTTGTTTGTTTAAATTTGAGGGAAAACAGTTTATTGAAACAAGAAACAAAGCATCAACAAAACATCCTTTACTGATATCTGGATAGTGAGTCGCAACAGACTGCGATCTGAGACTGATACTATCTCTTTAAGTAGCTATCTTACTTTTAAAAGCACATGACAAGGCATTTATAAAAGACATGTTTACAATTTCACAGGCAAAAGCGTGATTTACACGATAATCCATCCTAAGATAGAATACAAAGAACGACTTACGGACCTTCTTCATTGTCTGTCTTGAGCCTTTGGTAAAGTGACACCTTCGAAAAATATCTCTAAGGCAATCCTTTCACTCAGATTTCTGCTTTAACAAAGACGATATCCGGCTTTGAACTAAATCAACATTTTGATTGTAAATGTCGAAGGATGAGAACATTTTTAATTAATGTTAACAAAACCATCTTATCCCGACACAAGATATTATCATGGCGCTTACGATGTTCGGACTCGTTAAAAAGCTATGGACGCTTTCAACCCACCCAATGTTTCGTTCTAATTTAGAATTATCTTATCGATTAGTGGTATCTGTTCCAGATTTTGAAAAGTAGTTATGCTGTTGGCATGGTTGGTAAGGTATTTCATTTTTTTTCCTTATCATTTATGGGTTTTCTGCAGTTTGTACTCGAAAGTTAAAGTATCAGAAGTGTAATACGTCCCATTTCACAGCATAAATAATAATGCCTATGATAGTTTCTAGGCAGACGCATAGAAAAATGTAAATTTATAGGATTTAGTTGGTTTAAAAATTCGGTAATTCTTCATTCAAATTTGTCTGACGCACATTAACCTTAGTGGTTAGATATTTCAAATAATTTATTTTGGAGTGTGTGTGCACATTGTAGTGCTTGTATAAAAAAATAACGTAAATTTTAATAATTTGCACTGAGCTTTGACAACTATTATTTGAACTCATAAAACAGTAGAACAACATATTTATAATCTATACAATATATAACATTTGGCAGCTGTTAGACCAAGTGAGTTTTGGAAAATCACTCTTCAAATGTTTTATAATTTTGAAAATACAAGATACAATAAGTTCTTGGTCTGAGGTAGAACTAGGTAAGCTATGTCGATGTAATAAAATACAGCGTCCGTGTGACTCGGTGTCCTAAAATCTATTTTATTGTGTAGAACGTACCTGTACATGTGCGATCAATAAATCATTGTTTGCGAATTATTCCGTGTAGTTCAATTAGACTCGGACTCCTGATTATGGGTGACACTCACTCTCACACATTACACTGGTTTTACACAGTTGCATATATATTTGGAATGAAAATATTGTTACCACTTTTCAATGTAAAGGTCGATTTAAGAGAAAATATCTGGTTACTTATGTTATGTTGCTCTAGGTCAGATTCGATAGGTAATCTGGTTGAGTGTGAAACTGAGCTCCGAAAGTGATAATTTTTCTCATGTACTGGTGGTGGGCAAAAAGACAAATGAGTCGATTTTTGGGGTAAATTTGCTTTGATAACGCCTGGGTCAAGGCCACTTCACTACTGCCCCCTATATAATACCTGTATTTTTCTGCTCTTCTCCCTGACATGTTTGAAATTTGCAGCCCAATCCTCTTCACGCTATTTAAATGCAAACCCAAATCAATGAAAAAATACTAAAGCTTGTTGAAAAGATTTGAGAGATACAGTGACAGCAACGGTTCAATACGTGACAAGAAAATGGTCAATTTGGCTTAAAAATGGTACTCAGATTGTCACCTTATTCGATATACCAGAATGCCATTAGCATTCGCACTTCAATGAGTCAATACAAAAATAAGATATATGTTAAATCAAAATCGTCAACCAGCCAGGTTTCAGACACATTTTTGCTTGTTTACTTTATTTATCACATCAAATAACATTCAACCACAATACAATAAATTCATCGAGCAACAGTCAACATTTTTACATTATGTCAGTACTTGACTTTTAGCGCATTAGCTTACAGAGATGTAAAAACATTTCATTCAACTAAGGAAAAACAATAATCAATGTCATTTATTATTTCTTCTTGATCTTGTTTCATTGACAACATAATGGAAATTTATTTACTCAGTAAAGCACTCAGATGTGTATGCGTTGACAACTGGCTATGTTCCAGATAAACTCAAAATAGCTAAAGTAATTCCTACATATAAGAAAGAAATTGCCGAATATTCTCTAACTATCGTCAGGCATCTGTGTGTTACCCTGTTTCTCTAAAATATTTTAACAATTGGTTTTCAATAGATGTTTCGAACTCATTGATATAAATAATATATTGAATGAAAAATGAAATTTTGCTTTAAACTAGATCATTCTACAAATGGCTAATGCCGATCTAGTCGGCAAAATTACAGAGACTGCTGAAAAATAAAAGTACTCTTTGTATATTTTAAGATTTGTCAAAAACGTTTGACACAATTGATCATTATATGATGTTGTACAAAATGGAATATTATGGTTTTAGAGATACTACACTTGGTTTTAGCTATCTGTAATGCAGAACAAAGTTCATACGCTATCAAATAAAAGATTCTGAACATCAGGTTATCAAGTGTGGTATTTCTCAGGGGTAAGGGCTTGGCCCATTGTTATTCATATTATACATTAATGATATATGTTATTCAACATCTTTGCTTCAACTTGTTTTGTTTGCAGATAATAAAACTCTTCTTTTTTCCCACCCTTATTTAGAATCCCGAGTGCCTAAAATAAATAATGAATTAAATGAAATTTGAATCTGCTCCAAAGCCAATAAGTAAATGCAAGTAAAACAAACTATGTGGTTATTTAGAAAATCTTATAACACGAACACATTGTTATTGCATATGAGACAAACAGTACTTCTCAAATTTATAAAGATTACTCCAAACATATTTTGAATGTAAAACTTGATAACAAATAATTGAAAAAAAAATCATTTTTTTGGTGTTGTAACAGAAAAAAAATCAAGCACCATTAGTATGATGTCGAAACTTAAACACTTTCTACCAAAATCCATGTGATACACATTGTATTGCTCACTAGTCTTGCCGTAAATACCTGATCAGTGTGTGGCAGCATTATGTGAAAGCATACATATTGGGTCAACCGATACGAAGTTCCTGAAATTCTGATTTGAGGAGTACAAATAAGATGTACTTTATCAAAATATTCCAAAATGGGCTATGAGAACTATATCGTATCATTGTGTGATTTTTATGTATATATGTGCTAATATATGTATAAATGTATGATATTGAAATAGACCAAAACCAGAATAAGTGCGAATATATCAGTAATGTACAGGGAACGAAGAGCTGTGTAGACGAGTTAATAAGTAAAATTAATGGAGAAGATGGCAAGCATTTAGAAAGAGAGTACAAAGGTTTGCAAGAGGAACAATCTCAACAAATTTTGAACAAAACTGAACATTTTTTTGACTCTAAAATTTCCTGAAATGCAGACATAGAACAAATCCATAACAGGTATTCAAAGACATAAAAAGACACAGTGTACAGAAATGCAGTAAAAGCAACAGAAACCTCATAATAGTCTTGTGCGGTCTAGCATTGCTTTTGACAACGATTACCTGTCAAATAAAATTACCACTTTGAGCTTGAATATCATAGGATCTAGGTTAGATAAAAACACTTAACATTAATCAAAGAGGGGGGAACCCTAAAACGAAAGAAAACAATTATTTATATTCTTCCCCATAATTGTGTACATATAATCGATATGAGTTTCACTGGTTTCAGTTACCCTTGTAGGATCTTTAATTACATGTGTCATATGAAAACTGTCACTTATTTCATCCATTTTCTTTGTATAACAAGATGGATTGTTTGAGATTAGATCGCAATTATCGTCACCAATTAAAAAAACATCCTTATTTTCACATTCAATTTTTTCCAATACAGAATTTAACAACTCAAAAAGTTTAATATCAGTATCTGGTGGCCGGTGCCAGTCCATAACAATAAACGGTTTTGACTTACGATATGTGAGTTCAATAACAATGTTTTCTAAAGTAAATTCAGCGAAAAGGTAGGCTAACCTGCATTATTTTGTGGGGTGTAGGAACATTAGCCAATTTATTTATAAGCTCTAGTAAGTCTAAGTCACCCAGCAAGTTCTCAGATATGCCTGTCTTTGCTTATTCAATATAACACATAAAATTACAAAATCCACCAGAGTATCATCATTGAGATATTGTTGTTTACTATACTTTGTTTCATGTATGCCTATTAAAAAAAGAGAAACAATCATCCAAGATATATTGATTTTCTTAATTTCTACTGTATACATTATAAAGACTCCAAAAAGTATCGCCTCACCTCGAACAAATGGCTCTTGCGCGCAAGTTGCGCCATTACGGAATACGCAAATGTAATTTGAAGATTAATTGCACAAGCGCTGGAGTTTCAGCTTTCATTTGACACCCTATTTCTGACAATTGACTGTAAACACCGACGTTATGAAATTTTGAAACCCTTAAGGTCGTTTTTACAAGTTGCTAATTTCATTTTTCGCACCGTCCAAACCAGTAACGCAAAAATAACGATCAATATGAGAGATAAGTGAGTTTAGTCATTTAAGCACGCGGTCTTTCAAAAGCATGCGTCATTGATGTCTAAGCATCATCCATCCAGATATTATTTTTTCAATAATTTTTCATTAATTCAATTTTATTATTAATATTACCGTAGAAACGACATTCAATTGGTAGGCATTGCTAGCATTACAGACATGGCTCATTTACCAGACCACATTAGAGGACGAATAACGGTGAACCATTTGTTTTTCAGGCTAGTAATGCCTACCAATTGAATCTGAAGTTTAGATCGTTTCTCACCATTAATAAGATGAAAAAATTAATATCTTGACGGATGATGCTTTGAACCCCATGACGCATGGTTTGAAAAACCGCGCGCTTCTGTGACCAAACTCACACTCCTCATATTTATCCTTAGTCTTGTGTTACTGGTTTGTACGGTGCAAAAAATGAAATTAGCAACTTTTAAAAAACGACCTTGGGGGTTTTAAATGTTCATAACTTTGTGGCACCCTGTATAGTTGTTAAAACCAAAGTTCCCAGTCAGCAACAACAGAATGGTAGCTTATAGTACCGTTCTGTCGAGTAACATCTTACGTTTTGCCATGCTATATCTCTGTCTATAGCATACTAAACCGTAAATGGCAAATCCTTTATTCACCGCTGGCCTGTGGACATGTATTGACATGTATCCCCCTGATTGAAACGGAGAAAATGGATACATAAAGGCCAGTGACCGGAATGATGTGCATTAGAAGTCGAGTTTTTATTTCATTGTAGAAAAGTTTGCTTCAGGGACACATTACCGTACTCATCTCAATAAGTCAGATAATGTTTTTGCCTCCAACCATTTCAAAACTCAATATAAC
>JXSR01S006983.1:2863-13233 GCA_000969725.1 Ophiothrix spiculata | reverse complement strand
TTAAAAAGAGCCAAGATTTGACATTCCGACATCCCCTCTTTTTCCCGAAATCTTATGAACGTACGATGAAATATCAAGTCAATATTTTAAATAAATCTTATTTCATTTCACCATAATCACATGCATATCGCATAATTTACTATCATTTGATTCTCACTTGCCTCTTTTGTGTCTTTTGCACGCAAGATGTGTTCTCCATATTGGTTCATTATTGAGTCTTTATCATATGACCTGAAAATAACAAAAGACAATTGATGTGTGCTAAAAACAACAAACATATTTTCACAATTATAAATGCCATTATAGATGTGGAGAAAATAAGACCACAATTCCAAACATTTAAAAACAGGAACCTTCAACACCAAAAACAAGAAAAACAAAACAAAACATTAATTCCAGACATGAAATGAACCTTTCAAAAAATAAGTCTCCAATCTTGGATCTTTTTGATGCCCTAGCCATGGAAAAGTTGTGTCTGTTGTCTTGTTTTTGTTCTTTGTATTTTGTTTTTGCTTAGTTTTTGTTGTCCAGTATCTGTGTTGTGAGGACTGGGTGGGTTGGTATTGGTTCAAGAGGTAGCGCCCAAACTGAGATTGCAGGTCCCCCCCCCCCTTGAGGTGGGTTTGGGGTTTGTTTGAAATTGGCGTGAGCGGGATTTTAAAATCCCTGTTTTCCCTTTATCCAGTTATTATTAATTTCATGTTTTTGCCTGTATTATTAACATGATATGTTTGACTTTGTAATAGCATAAGGCAGTAGAAGGGGTCTGGTGCAGTCTTTGAAACTTTTTTCCAACCATCAAACTCAAGCACAGGGAATAAATATATAAAGACAAAAAACCTTTCAAAAAATTAAAGCTAAAAATAGTTAAATTTTGTATCATAATTTGGAAAAATTGAAATTTGCTGAATATTTTCATACCTACAAACCAGCGTTGAGCTTGCACCAATTCTAAAAAAAAAAATCAAAATTAGTTGCTTGTGTCAAAATCATACGCTGAGGCTGAAAACTGGATAAAGAAGTAAGAAAAGTATCTTTTTCACACATTTTCAAAAATCTGTTACGCCAAAGTTCCTGGTTTGTATGCAAATGTTGCGCCATACGGCCTTACCAGGAATACTGCCTGCAGTAACCAAGATTACTGGACCATGAAGTTTGATACCAAGTACACTTGATAAATCATGTTTTTTGTCTTGTTATGTTTTATGTCTGTGTTTTAAGCCTTTTATCTACTCTGCTTTGTGACTAATAGGCCGCATTTAATCTTTTGATGGCACCATCAGGTCCTTTTCTTCAGTTTAAAACAAAACAAAACAGCAGCTGATAATGCACTACAAATTCCACCTAAGAGGTAGAGGAAATCTGGAAGGCAATAAATCCTCTCTACAAAGTACCCTCAAAACATTCTGAGGATGCAGATAATAATAATATACTTATAAAGCACCCTACAACAAAGTTCTCAAAGCGCTTTACAATAACAAAAGAAACATTATATACAAAGGAACAAGTTAGCAAAATGACAAGTCACAAAAGAAGTGCACAACAGACACAAAAGAAATAATGGACGAGCAAAACTAAATAAAGTTGTGCACATTTCATATCATACAGATGACGGGTTGGGAATGCAAAAATTGTCAGATATGGCTAAAGAATGGCTGGGGAAAACTAGCAGTTGCCTGCTCCACTGCCTGGCTGTTGTTGAAACTGAATGCAGAGCTCATTTTTTCAAAAGTCTTTTGTATATTTTTTCTTTTTTGCATACGGTGGTATAAATTTGTGACAAGAATTTTATTCTCGATCAAGGGATCTTTTGATGAATTATTTCCCCAAACCATGTCCAATCAAGTCTAACTTTAAAAAAATGACATTGTGGACTTACCCTCCCATGGCAGATTCAAAACAGCTGACTGCGTTGTCTCTCTGTACAGCAATGATGATACTGGGACCATGACACAGAATATTCACCTGAAAATAAAATTACAAATTAATAAAATCCAGCTTTCATACACTGAACATACACAATAAGTTGTTTCCAACAAATTTAAAAGAAGAACCAGTTGACCGGCTTACTATAATGCATCTGCGGCTATTCCAAGCATTTTTTCCAGAACAAATTTCAGACATTGTAGGCTCTCTTGATTTTGGGGGCAAACAAATACCACAATTTTTTAGCTCAATGGCTGACATTGCCATTATATGGGCCAGGATCTCACTCTATAATGGTCATCACCAATACGTCGATCCTGGGTTTCCTAACCGAAAATCAATCTTTACTGAAATTTAATCCCACAATGCACTGATTAAGCATAACGATGCACCCAAATAGGCGCACTACCACCCATCCCAAACAACAATTCAAATTGCCTACTTTATGTATATGAATTGCAGGAGCTAATGTCACGGCTTATTAGTTTTATAGGCAAAACTGTGTTTGGGCTAACATTTCGGTAAATATTGACTTCCGGGTGGAAACCCAGGATCGACATATTGGACTCAAATTTGGGATATATCCAAGTTCAACCCGGTATGACATAAATCAGCTTTGTGCCTAGAGATTCTGTTGTTAAAACACTCAAATGCTTTACTTCCATGGTAGTGGCTACTTATTATAGGGCCACTTGTACAAAACTGGTTAAAAAGCATAATGCATGTATTTATTATTTTCTATTTTTTTCTTAATTTGCTCATGATGACATGATCTGATGAATCATTATCAAAAACTATTATCCCTCACTTTGAACCCCATGATGGGATAACAACTGCATCAATTCATTATCATTCATCTAAATCGACACATGGAACTTACCAATTTACGATTCTGTTTTGAGTAGATACCAATAAATTCCTGTGCTTGATAAGGTTGAAACCAAACCATACGCATAGCTACAATCTCAAAATTGTGTGCCAGGAGGCTATCCATGACCTGTATATGACCTTGCTTATGACCTTTGACACTGAAGAGTTGAACTGGTGGGGTCAAGACGAGACAGTTGATTTGGCAGAGGGCGCTATGTTGGCTCAGGAGGAGATCAATTGAACTTGTGCTAACACCTGTAAAATTACAAAAACAAAACAAAAAACACAGGATTGTTACAAGTTGTCGCAACTCACTAACCAAATTTGGGTAAAACTTTACCGATATTTTGAATTATTTTCCATTAAAAAACAAATATGTTTACCATGAAAAATGTGAGTCTTGTTTATTACAATAAATTGAACAAGCTTACTTACAGTAAGTGATGTGACCTTTACACAAAAAGATGGGTTATTCAAACATAGGTTGATGAAATAAGGGCTAAGAGTAAAATTGTACACCATTTGTTTCTTAGTTGGATTAGGAGTGGCCTTTGGCCAGCATGGTGTTTTTATTACTCCTTTATGGACTATACAGGCTTGTGTTTTTTGCATAGGCTTGGTCTATGACTTTGTCATGAACACATGTATTCCCCATGGACCAACTTGGATAAACAAACAAACAAGCAGACACTTTTCATTATATATAAGCAAAGATGAAACATTTTATCTAATCATAAAATAGTTATGATAATAACTACCATATGTCAAAACGGACACTCAAATTTTGAATATGGATTGATGTGCTAATTTGAATATCAACTGTTGGTTCATCACAAATCAACAATGGTATGCTCCTCTATAAGGAGATACAGTGATATGTTGAACAATCATTGAACATTTCTATTTTTTTTTGTAGTTGAATACTGTAGAATAAGAACATCCCAACTCCAATAGCTCCCATCTGTTAAGTTATGTAAAATATAAATGCATATAAATCTCTGAAAATGCTTTCAAATCACTAGAAAGCATTTCCATGTCTTTATCCCAATCCTAGTGTCACATTTGACCTTGTAGTTGGCTTCGTTAAACATTGTTTGATAATTTTCCTAGCATATAGTTGCAGAGGGGAGTTCATGGAGTTGGGATGTTCTTGTAATGGCTATTTAAATATAGCAACTATGTACTATAACAATTAACTAACAATGTCTAAAAAAGTCAACTACAAGGTCAAATGTGACACTATGATTAGGATATTGACATGAAAATGCTATTTTAGTGATGTGAAAGAATTTTCAGAAATTTGTATGCATTTATATTTTATAAATATAATTAACAGAAGGGAGCTATTGGAGTTGGGATGTTCTTATTCTGGCGTATTCAGTTGGAGTGTGCAAATCTCCACTCTATTTCCTGACTTGGAAGGGTCTATAAAAACCTGAAGTGACAATAACAGTGTCCCTCATCAAGAGAGAAGTTTTGGCGATCTTGAATCAAATACTTGTGAAACATTGTTGCTTATGGGTGTTTAAGAAAAAGTGCTTGGGAATTCAATACTCACTTGCAATGTGAACCAAACAAGGTGTGAAATAATGAGGGTTTCAAAGACAAAACATCACATACCACCTTTCAAGGTCATGCCAACCCATCCTTTGATTGAGGGATTCAGCCTGTGATTGAGGTTTTTAAAAAAATCTTGAAAGAATGTAATAGAGCGAAGCGCGCAACGGGAGCAGAGCATCTTCATGGCCGGGGGTCCAAGCCAGAGGATTTCTACACATTAAATATTGCAGGAAACATCATTTCAGAGGTAGTTCCAGATTAAAACTCTTTTATCATGATTTTTTCCAGTTTGTTTGATCAGTTTTTCTAGCGATTTAATCATGAAAAAATTCTGGGATATATTACAAACAGTCTTGAAATCAAGACAAATCTGGGCAAATCACACCTGGGGATTGGTACATAAAACCTTTCTAGTTCTATCTCAATACCCCTCACTTGGTATTGCGACTTACCTGAGCTCTGTGTGTTTTCATCATTCACATCACTGAGGGAATGATTACTGCCAACAGCTGACACGCTCTCGTCTGAGTTCATCCTGACGGGAGATGATTTGACTGAATACATGCGAGTTGATGCCATATGACTACCCATAACAGAGTCTATTGCAGGGCATGTTATCTGAAAACAAAACAGAAATAACCTAACTCAATACCATGTGTGTGACAGGGGGTTTAGGTCAGTGGCTGATGAAAGGTTCTTCATGTGACAAGAAATCATCGCTCCAACTTTTTGAATATGAGTTTGAATGAATTTAAATTTTTTATTTCTATGTAAGTTATAATCATTGTCTATAATACGTTATATAACAGCTAAATACATCTGTGTCAATTGATTGGCGTATCTTGGGTCACGTGCCATTGATTATTTGGTACATTTGATAGT
The DNA here is from genome assembly GCA_000969725.1 of Ophiothrix spiculata. Taxonomy (NCBI): domain Eukaryota; kingdom Metazoa; phylum Echinodermata; class Ophiuroidea; order Amphilepidida; family Ophiotrichidae; genus Ophiothrix; species Ophiothrix spiculata. Next base: position 7,995 of record JXSR01S006983.1, on the reverse strand, counting down.
AAACATCACCAACTGTGCAAAAAGTGCAGTGCAAAAATTTTGATACTCTGCACAGTTACCTTTTTGGTAACACGCAATCAGCACGCTTGCACAGTCTGCCGGCACAGCATACGACATGTTGTTACATTAAAGCCAGCATAATACAGTACCATAGATGTTGTCTCGGTTTGTTTTGTTTACAAAGATTTAATTAGCTGTCATAGAAATCAAATAATGAATGTTTCTTATTCGTGTCAATGGAACAAATATTCGGTGAAAGATCAAATGCCCCATTCAACTCAGCTTCGCCTGGTTCGAATGGAGCATTTGATCTTTCACCTCATGAAATATTTGTACCATTGCACTCATAAACATTCATTATTTGTATAAATATTTGTTCACTGTTAATTTCAATGTTCAAACATATCTATAACTGTAAATTTTATCTTTGTAAAATATGTATATATAATTTTTTTCTGGACCTCTTGGGAGACCAGTACATTTGTATTGAAAGAGTATGCCAGAATAACGATAGAATAAACTAAACTAAATTATATAAAAACACACCATTTTGAAACAACATTATCTGCATAGCATCTTACCTGGTCTGCCTTGAGGTCAGGTGTTTCTAAACAACACACACCATCAGGGAACAACAATTGCTGCTCAGCAACAGCTCTTGCGTAACTCAGTGAACCTGAAAATATTAAAACAGATTAACACTTGCATTAAGCCCCACCTGAGCTTATGAATTAGATTTAAGTCACTGTGATTATCTGCTGTACAAAGGAACATGATGGAAATGTGTTGATCCATTCACAACAATATTTGATCTAAGGTCCAATGGCTTCTGTACAGATCTAGGCAAGCAGATTTAAGACTGCTGGGGTTACATTAACAATCAATTTGGCCGTCCTCTGGATTTCTGTTCTCATTGTCCAATAATTACTGTTCGAACTATAGTGGGTGAGATTTGACAGGTATTTTACATGTATCCAATTTCCATTAACATAATTTAGTTTAAATCTTCTGTTTTTGTATGCCAAGAGAGGTAAGCTATAGAATGCATAAAAATCAATGTTTTGTACTCAAATTTTATGTATTTTTGACGTGAAAAAGTTCTAGACAACAACTAAAGTCAGAACTGTGCATACCTAGCTGGCTTCTACTATTAAGCTTTCGACTTTTTCAATACACAATAACTTCTAAATACAAATACAACTTACCATGCAAGGCATTATTAATCGGGTCAGCTCCATAAAGCGCCCTCCATAAGAACTGGTTCTCTTTGCGAGCTTCCTGTGGGTGGTCGGGTCCAAGGACGTCAAGTAGTTTCTTCACAGCATTCTCTCGTTGCAAACATAGCACGACAACTGGTCCTGATGTTAAGTGGTCTGTGTGCATTCCTTGAACAAAGTCGTTCTGAATCAGAAAAGTAATCTCAGTATTATCAGTTTGCCATTATCTTTGTTAATATTTCCTGCAAATCCAGTCAAAATTGTATCTTGATTAAGCCTTGTTGCAAGCCATATGGGAGAAGAAGTCATAAGTGGGTAATTTTCAATTGGTGTCAAAAACTGTTACACTGTCCTCAGAAAGAAGTTCTTAAATCATGTAAAGAGTGCAGCTCTATGCCATCTTGCAAGATTGTCATCAGTGATAGTTTGGGTTTATTCCAGTAGCTGTGATGCAAGGGAATTGTTCATAAAAAATAAATACAAAACTAGCAGGGAGCCCGCGATATGCGCGGGAATTATTGTGGGTTGACCAAGGACCATGCTGAGCAAATGTGGCTGTCATAGGTTATCCTTGTTAAATAGACCTCTAGCCAGGTCATTTTGCAACCCCCGTAACAAACCTCAGGCTGTCGGTCCCTACCCCTGTGTGAAATATCAGCTCCATACGACAAAGCACGAAAAAAAAAAAAAAACATAGCTGGACATACATACAGACAGACTGACAGAACTCATTTCATTTTTTAGTAGATAATGGATCCCAAACTGGAAATTGTCAATTTAAAGTCCCCAAAAGTGAAGTTCTAGAAACAACCTTATCTGTTCATAATGGTACATGTTGCTGGTTCACTGATGTTGCACTTTTTGAAAATCAATAAACCAATGGTCAGATTTCTCAAACAGACCAATCACTTCTTTTACTTCAAAATGGTTTTTGGTAACAAAACCAGAGATGTCGAAATTTACAATAATTTACCTTTTGGTCAGCCTTGGATAACAACATCTTAGCCTGGTCTTTGGTTAGCATCATCAGTCTCACAGCCACGATAGCAAATTTTTCTTGGATGGTTCTCTTCAGGATTTTAGCTAGATGTCTTCGTACTGCATATGGCTTGATGATGAGGATCGTATTGAGAGGTCGGGGGCCTGAGTGTAACATACATGTAAAAAATTAAATCAGTGCTTACTAATTTGAATTTATAAGCATAGTCTTTTCAGTAAATAAGTTTTCCATTCCCAGGTCTTTGCAACTGACGCTTGTTGCTATCCTCTAAAAACATTGTATAACAAAATAAGCTATGAGACTGAATCCATAGCATATCCCTTGTATTCAACATTGTGAACTGATGTTTTTGTGCTGCATTAGAAACTAACAATGATTGATTAGGATTGATTTAAACCAAATCATTGCACATTATATTTTGTGCATGAATTTTTCATTATTTTGGTATTACATTTTACTTAATTTGATTGCTACCACATGGATAAATCTTGATCACAAGTTTATCTGAATATAGAGCAAGATTGGGTACTAATTTATTTCCTACTATAGCCATGTTGGTTTATGTGTATTAATCGGCTGTTTACTTTATACTTCAAGGTTAATAGAGTATAGCTGCAACAGACCTTACCTTTATTAATCAGACTTAAAGACGATCACGGTGTTAATTTTCACCAACAGGTGGCAGCGTTACAGAATCAGTGACAAAATGCGCGCTTGATATCTAAGCGTAAGATTTACGCCTAATACGCAAAATGCAACGCGCACACTATCTTTTAAAGCATTGTCTTCCTGGAAAGCGCCAAAAATGGCTTGAAATAGTAACGAGTAGCTACGAGTGCTCCCAAGCCAACGGACCTCCAGGGATAAAAACTTGTGATTTCCTATACCCCAAAAAGCTGATTTTTAAATATTTGCTACCTGTTGAATTTTTTAATTTTTTGCCGGTCAATTGTGAATGTCAAGTGGATGTCAAATCAAGAAGAAAAAAATATGGGGTCATCATATATGACGACATAGCGCGCTTAGATGACCGGTGACCCCCATTTTTATTGCGGAATTTTGAAGTTTAGACTCTCATCTATTATCTGTCAAAAAATAAACAAAAAACTACAGATAGGAACTTATCACCGCAATCGTCCTTAACCGCACTGCTCATTTGCAGTAATGTCACAATTGGTCATTGCTAGGGACAGAGTTAAATTAAATCGAACTGCTTGTGGTGTTTTACAATCAAAGTAATCGGCTTAGGCCTGGGACTAAAACCCGGGTACCCGCCTGTCATGAGCTTACAAGGGTATAAATTTTTTTTTGATAAAATCATCATCTGATCGAAGTAAACATGATAAATCACGACCACAATCGGCAAAAAATTTAAAAATTTCGTGCAATTATCATATAGTCGTAGTAGACCCATCAAACTTCCCTTTCTAACATTGTAAATGCTCAATAATCAATACGGTCGGGTCCCAACCGGAAAAATAAGTCAGCTACCCTGGTAGCAAATTAGCTGGAAAGTCCCATGCCTACAAAGAAAACAATTTGAGCCATGTAGGGATAGTGCATTTTTGATGTCATTGCAATGTTTCAAAAACTACAACAGTCTCTTCACAACAAGCTTTACCATCACTTCATAATACAAAACAAGTGTTTGAAACAATTCTAAATACATGGTTTGCTACCATAACTTCATGATAAAAGAAGAGATATGGGAAATATTTTCATACAAACCAACTAAATTTAAGAGGGTCAAGATCCCATCTACTCCTTGCTAATTATTGTAGTAGGCAGATTATAGCATCTTAGCGATAGAGTTTCATGATTCAGTGTCTTACAAAACTCCTATATCTACACTCTAAATTTTGCAACTGATAATTGTTGTTGTTGTGGAATGGTTGAACTGTTTGGTAAACTCTCTTTATATTACGTACTTTGAATTAAGGCCTAAAAAATAATTGTTTGATTGGCGTAACATACAAAAAAAATAGGGTAGGTAGGTCGGATTTTTTTAATTTTAAAATTTTCAAGTCTATGTTTCACATACAAGAACACAAAATATACGACACATATACAAAAACATCTTCACTTTTTCTTTAACACATATTTTATTTGTCATTTTGAAAGTCCTGCAAGCCATATCTCGGGTCCCTAAGAATCGATTCCCATCAAATTCTGGATTTGGAGGTTTTTTACCATGCTCAAAAAAATAAAAATATTTAGGATCGGTGGTAAAAATAGGGTCGGTCGGGTTACGCCAATCAAACAATTTTTTTAGGCCTAATGTGTGTTCAAGCAGTCAAAATTGATGCTTCCGCGGAAAACTATCGTAATTGTTAGCAGGCAGTTTTTTAGCTCGTTATACAAACTGCACCATGTATTTCAGCTAAACTTTGTGTTATAGTGTACTAATACATACTTGTCTCAAAAAGAATGTATTTTATTTTTGGGAGATTTATGATGTGTTAGTATAATATAAATAGCCAAGAAAAATACTTTAAACAATTTCGAGCCCTTTTAAAAGATAATTGACACCTCGTCATATGAGTGCAAGAAAGTCGTGTCTGCAATGGCTGCCCTTGAACTCACATGACGACCTATGGCTATTTTCTTGGATTTTTAATGTCATGTAGGCACTATATGTACTCAAGTTCATTCAAAGTATGCTCACCAAGACAGTTCAACAGACATTCAACCATTTTGTTTACAACAACATTATCCATTACAACATTCAGAAAAAAATTAAAGTGTAAAGACTTTAAAAGAGTCAATCTCACCTGTCAGCATGGTTTTCAGGATAGACTCCTCCACCACCAACATCCCCCGTCCTTGCTTTCCTTTCAGCTTCTTCTTCCCTCCGCTCTTCGGCGACGAATCATCTGCCCAAGCAAACCTCGTAGTAGACATCTCTTCAAGGCTAG
>JXSR01S006982.1:36291-49414 GCA_000969725.1 Ophiothrix spiculata | reverse complement strand
TGACGTACAGTGTATTTATTCTTGCTTTGCTTTTAGCTCGAACCTGAAAGGTTAATTCTGACCTTGATCCTTGTTTTGGGTCGTAACAGTATCTAAAAAAGAAACAAATATGAAAAACGCTCATTACCACCTGCCATAAATAACGATATCTCCGTTGGGGGAGTTACGTAAACTAATCGGCACTAGTCGGAACAGTCTATTTCTCCACTAATCTAACACACATCGATACATTCTCTTATCCAGGTATTTGGCTGTGTGTCTGTGTACTATATCTATGGTTTTAAAGCATCAAAATGGATATGTTCCCGCCAGATTCGCAAAATTTGACTTTGCCGTCTAGTTCAGATAACGGCAAGCTGTTGCCGACTAGTTTACGTGTCTCCCCTATAATAGGTAGTAGTTGTTCAAATTTCAGTGTTGCCAGTCGATTGGTAAACATGCTGAACTCAAGCATCAATAGTAATGATATTCCAACATGCCCAACAGTAACAGTTATTTGGTCTATCTGTATCTTTCAATGCAAAGGTTTTTTGCTTCAAAAATTAAATTTGAGATGATACAGAAGATTTGTATTTACCCAATTTTACCATTGGAGAATGTGGTTTCTTCAAATATGACGTAGGATTTTGGATAGTATTCTGTATCCCATTGGCAATGTTTGCATGTGAACATGTTCGTTCGGTTGTATCTTTATATCAAACATCTTTTACGATAAGTATCCCACGTTTTCCAAATGTTTTGACCAAAAATTCAGCATCAAAAGTTCTAAAACACTCGCATCTATACTGATGCTTGTTATGCGATTATGCGAACATAGCCAAGCTTTACCAATTAAGGTATTTAGTGTGCATTTGTGGTAACAATTTTCATCCTCGACCATGCCCCTCGTGTCGTCGCCATTCTCGGTGTCCTTAAACATGTTAAAGGGGTATTGGACAAGTTCAGGATCATCCCCAAACCTTTCCCCAAACATTTTGAGATTTTTGCAACATTTGAAGTTATCAGTGGTAATAATGAAGGCATGCAAAGTTTCATTGTCAAATTCAAACCCTATATATCAAAATATTTAGATACTCTATTATTTTTAATTATCGTTGTCGACAACGATAAATACTGCCCTCTATAGTTGAATTTCTAGAATTGGCCTTTTCAGGAACTCTAATGAAAAATTAAAATTTCTTTTGATTTTTCTGCAATCTATGATGTGAAAGGAATGTTTAACAAACAAATCTGTGGCTTTTTCGCAATGTATAGCATCAATAAATACGTTTAGAGAATAGCCTCATACCCAAAATCAACAAATAAAATAAATTTCAAATTTTCGACTTCTTTGAAGGTTTTAAACAAAATTTTCCCGATATCTGGTAATTGACTGTTATTTTCTAACAAATAGGAAGTGTTAATCACTCACAAACAAAATTTCAAAATTTTGTCCAATGCCCCTTTAAACTCATCCTTTCTGTCAATTTTTTATCTCATCCTTTATGTTATTTCAGTTTCTCTTATGTTTCATTGCAGCTCCGGTTGGTGTATCATTTTGCGATTTTGAAAATAATGATATGTGTGGATATATGCAAGCGACCGATGATGACTTTGACTGGAAAAAATGGAGCGGAAGCACGCCTTCGTATGATACTGGTCCTTCAACTGACCATACTTTTATGACAAGTGGTAGGATCATTTTTTGTCATATAATCACATTAAAATATCAGCTAAATAGAAAAGTTAGAAACTTATTATAAACCCCTTTTCTTAATTTCACGATTCACCACCACAATCGGTGTAATTGAATATTTTGAAATGACTGTTTTGTTTTACAGCTGGGACATACATGTATATAGAAGTATCAGGCAGCTCACCACCACCTTTATCCAAAGCACACTTAAAAAAAATGATTCCATCTGAATACAGCAACGCCGAAATTCGTGACTGTACGTTCACATTTTGGTATCATATGTATGGGTCTTTCATTGAAACACTAAATATCATGATCTCTGATACGTTGATGTGGACGAAGCATGGTGATCAAGGGAATAAATGGCACCGGGGATATTTTACATCTTCCGTATCAACCTCAGAAGTTTGGGTAAATGTATAAGTTTTTATTTTCCTATAAATGCCTTGGTAGCTTTATAATAAACATTGTGCACGGGAACGGCGCCGATTTTCTTAGAGTTTTCTTAGAGGCTATTAATTCTAATTGGTGATGGACTTACTGTGTTTGATTTTCTCAGAAGTTTGGCATATCGGCTACTCAAAATTTATATCATACTAAAGCCAATACTTCTGTTCATCATCATTGAAAATATTAAGAATATCTTTCATTGCAAACCAGAGATATCGTTGATTTTGTCAGCTTGTATTTTATTCATCCTGCACAATGAGAATCTTGTAATCAAAAAATTGTCTGTACGAAATCGGTGCCTGAGAAATTAACTTTGAATAAGCTCTTGTGCTGTAAGAGTCAAAGAAAGCCGAGCAAGGTATTTCAATAGCCGAGGGTGAAAGATTGAAGGATTTGCAGGATGATAATGGTCAATCAATGCTATTATGATTATTAAGACACATTATTATTTTTGGGATAATCTTAAGAAGCAATGTTAGCAACCCCAATTCATTTAAGATATTTGATAATAAAAATTTCTTAGAGTTTTTCCCTTTTCCCCTTTTTTTCGCAATTTCTATTAATTCTTATTGGCTTACTGTGTATTATCTGAAATAAGACATACGACGACTATCTTTATAATTTGTTTGGTGCAATTATATAAAAAAATCATTTACTTTGTTGGATTGACTTTTTAGTTTTTAAAAGAAGAACAACAAACCAGCTTTATCTCAGTGCATGTAAAGTACAAAGCACTACAATATAGCCTTGTTTTATAATCATTATCTATATTTTACAAAAGGAAAAAAATCATATGTAAATAATTTACAGAAAATAGAAAATAAGAAAAGGAAAAAAAAACCCCACCATATCCAGAGTGTCTTTATACCAGGTGTTCCAAAAATGGTTACATGTAGAAAAATGACTGAATGCAAAAACTATAGTAGTTAAGGAAACGAAACTTTGCACAAAATATAATACAACCCTTTCCTATATACTCGTAAAATGTTGATATCGCAGCTTTATTATTTTTTGAGTTAGAAACGTAAGTAGATACCTAAGTCAGAAACGCAATTATTCAAAATTCAACAAAATAATAAGCATACACGTTTTATAATGTTCTAATATACAATTATTTTTTAACTAATCGTGTAGAATCAGACTTTATATTGAACCAAATTTGGTACAATTTTCAATGAATAATGATTGAACTCTCTCTCTGTATATCTATTATGCAAATTAGGGATACCTGCATTCCATGCATTCAAGAATGAGCTGTTTATATTGAACCTGTCATCCAAGTTGTGGCGCGAAAGTTGAAGAAAACGCAATAAGTATATTCAAATTGTCACGGGTAACATTAATTCTTTAAATGTCTAAACTGAAAATTTGTGCAAATTTCTGAAGGAAAAAAAAAACATCTGCATGATGTGACGCTTAAATTTACAGGACATGCTTAAATGATAATTTCTTCATTTATTAGCAAAAATCAGATCTACAGGAAAAGCAAAATTTTGAATAGGTGGCCATTTTGCCCAAAATTAGATTTCGACATAAGTTTTCGACATGAAGTAATTTATGACGTCATAATTACGTAACATCGTGTCAGATTTTCATGATGCTGGTATCAATGGAACGAAGAGGCTGAACCATATACTATAGTATAAAGCAATTTAATTTTGGGCCTGTAAATTTTAAGTTCATATGGGGTTAAACGAGGGTTAAAAATACATCAAACGAACATGCTTATACGAATTTGTTGAATTTTGGAAAAATTCGTTTCTGACATAAGTATCTATCTTTGTTTATAACTCAAAATAAAATAATGCTCTGATATTAAAATTTTGTAAACATCTAGCAGAGATATGTACATACATTGTATCATAAGGTATGCAAAGTTTGAATTCTCCAACTGCTATAGTTTTTGCAAACCGTCATTTTTCTACATGTAACCATTTTTTGCAGACAAAATCTATTCTATCACTGGTTTGCATCGATAGATTTTCTTGATATTTTCAACACTATATTTTTTGAGTAGCTTGTGTGCCCAACTTCTGAGAAAATTAGCGCCGTTTCCATGCACAATGTTTATTGAGACACCCTGCAATCAAATAATATATAACTCTTATATAAAATAATATACTCTGTATCAAAAGATTTGAATCTAGGTTAGAATGCAAGTTTCTAACTCAGTATTTGACATAATGTAGAATTTTTAATCATTCAGCTCTTTAAAGTGAGGGTACATGTATGTTTACATAAAACATATAACATGACCCTGGACAAAATCGAGTACAATTCTAGGACAACATTCCTGAGCTGCATATTTGGAACACATTTCTAGTACAGTTTTAATACAATTCTAGTACAAATTTATAAATGTACTAAAATTGTACTAGAATGATGTTCCGAGGCCAAATGTGCACCTTAGGAATGTTGTACTAGAATTGTACTATGATTTTTACCGGGGGATCCACAAAGTAAAAATCAAAATTGACAATCTTAAGTCTGTAAACATATGGCATATTTATGTATAAATATTGTGTAAATGTAATTCAACTAAATTTTTCGAAATATGTGTGACATTTCGTGCAATTTTACTGGCAAGTTATTTCACGCGATAAACCTTCAAAAAAGGCCGGTGATTTTTCTCTAAAAAATCAATTCAGTGTAAAGTATATATTTATGCCGATACGTTTAGAGCAAAATTTAGACCTGTGATAATCTTGCTTTAAAAGGTGATAAAACAAAAATTCATATAAGGGTTGCTCACCGTTCTGACACATGATAAAAAAACCACGAAATTTCTATAATTCTATCATTGCGCATGCGTAACAATTATTTCAAATATAAAACAATATGTTTTTAATTCCCCATTAGTTACTCTATATATATACATATATATATATTTTTTTAAATTTATATATACATATTGCCTTATACGTTTTTACAGATAACTATTGAAGGAATCAAAGGATATAACTACCAAGGAGATATCGCTATCGACGACCTGGAGCTGAATTGCTATATTGGTATGATCTGATAAATTTTTGAACCGTTTTATTCAAACAAATATCAGAAGCATGGTGGGATCAATCCATACAAATCCTAACCTGTTCTGTAAAATTCATTCTTATTGATATTGACCCAACTGATGCCACTTATGCAAGTATTTACCATTTTTGGCCGTAAAATACTAGTAACTAAACAGTTTTTAGAATAATAAAAATTATTGTCGAGTTAAAAGTGAGCAGCTAATATGTTGTGTAAAACATAACTCAACGGTTAACCCTTCAGAAATAACATAGTATAAGTCATAATGGTTGCTATAGATGTATACTCTCAATAAAGTATTGCGATACACCAAGTGGATTTTCATGAACAAAAATGTTACCCCATAAAATTATCTCTAATTAATTTGCTTTTAAGAGTCAACGACTCCTGCAGACTCGGATTTGATAACAACAGATGAAGCCACTACGCCAGACCCAACCACAGAAAGTACCACTTTTGGTGAAACAACTACGGAAGAATGTAAGTTAATGCCATAGCACAGTAGCTCACATTATCACAGCAATTAGATGGTGTACCTAGTTCTTTGGAACCAATAATATTTCATTTGTCGGTCGCCAAACGCCACTCCCTATAAAAAGATGATGCTGATAATTAAAAATATCACTTAATTGATGTTGGTTGGATATTTAGTCAAGATTTAATAAAATTGATAGAAATTTTGATCAAGACAAGAAACAAGGAGAATCTATTTATGTTTTATGTTCATTTTTTGCATTGCTAATCCGCGCCGTAAGCCATGATTCGAGTCTCCACAAATGCAGTGGAAACTATTTCTCTTTTCATGATTAAAAATAGTAGCTATTTATCAGAGAGCCGGCGCGGCGGTGGGCCGCCATGACCTAGTGGCCTTTTTTAGAGGGCTAATGGTGAGCCGCCATGAGCTAGTGGTCTTTATTGGCCAAGCGATGCCGCCATAGCCAACGAAAACCGACAATGTCCTCCCATGGCCCGCCAAATTTCGCTATCTGGGTAAGCATGGTATTTCATACTTTCATGCTTTCCCCATTAAGGATTCAAAAAAAATAATACCTAGGGAGCAAAACCCCATTTAAAGATGTGTCCTATCTATTTGGGTTCTATGGACCATGGGTAACAACAATAGGGTGGACACAAAATCAGTCTGTTGCATGGGACCCTGCAGGAGGGGGATAAAAGTCATTGCAGGGGGCAAATTTCAAAATTTGTCAAATTTTGTTTTAAACCATTCTAACATATTCCTCTTGCTATAAAAAAGCAGGAAAAGTATACTTTGACCCATATCTGATGAAGGGATTTTGAGATATAATCGAAAACATGAAAGGTGATTACAGGGGTCACATGTCGGGTCTATGGGAGTCAAAAATTTTAAACGTGTCCGATTTTGTTCAAAATGGTCTCAAATTGTTCGTCTTGCAAAACTGTCAGCATTAAGTAATATTTTTAAACGTCTTCGATCAATCGTTTCTATGGTATTAAGAAAAACTTCTTATTTCCAATTGGTGCAGATAACAAAAACTTTATATTGAGCTGTAACTATAGCAACCGTTGACCGTAGACATTGGAAAACATTACTTTATACAGACAGTTTTGCAAGACGAACAATTTGAGACCATTTTGAACAAAATCGGACACTTTTGAATTTTTTGATTCCCATATGCCCATCTCATGACCCTTAGTTTGACCTTTCATGTTTTCGGATATAACTCTTGAAGTATTCATCAGAGATGGGTCAAAGTATACTTTTACTGGTTCGTTATGATGAGAGGAACATGTTTGAATGGGTTTGAACAAGATTTGACTAATTTTCAAATTTGCCCCTGCAATGACTTTTACCCCCCTCCTGCAGGGTCCCATGTGACAGACCGATTTTGTGTCCACCCTAGTGATGTTACTTATGGTCCATAGCACACATCTCATCATCATCCTTCGACTTCCGTCGAGATCCATGACACACATCTTTTCCAACTATTTTTATCACACATTGCACTTCCAAGCATTGCAGTTCAAGCCAGTATCTCTACATATGGTATCAGGATACGTTAATGGTCTAGCACCCATCTAGATAGGACATATTAAAATAATTTCTCGTTGCAAGTAAACCTGTTTTGCTCCCTAGGTACAACACAGTTTACGGATAACCAATAATATTCAGAAATCCGAATCTACTATCGAAACATGATATATTTTTTTTATTATACCAAATTTTTGTTTATGTATGGATGCAATAAGCATATACTAGTAAGCGCCTATACATTTTCGAGGCTGTAACATATTTATGCAACATTTCTACTAACAACATTCCCCTCATTTAGTGAGAGGCCTCAACGGCTCAAGTTCATGAAGAAGCCTATGACACTCGCGAGGATTGACAAAGTTGCAAAATATTGAAAAGGTTGCTTTATATTACCCAAAGTAAATCCCGAAAGTTGCACAAAGTTACACAAAGTTACGCGAAGTTGCCAAATGATGCGCAAAGTTGCATAAAGTTAGCCAAAGTTATGCGAAGTTGCCAATGTTGCGCAGTGTTACATAATGATATACAATTTCAGTGTCCCATATGTTGCACTTAGTGATATAAAGTTGCGCAAAAGTTGTCGAATGTTGCGCAAAATTATTCAAAATTATACACAGCAATTAAGGCTGCGTAACATCTCTGTATTACTGAAGGTATTTTTCTTAAACATTTCACAATTTTTAAAAACCCTTGACAATTTGGTGCAACTTTGTCAAGAGTCCTCCCGAGTGTCATGGTTCTTTGATGTATAGATCTTCCCGTGTTCTTGCTGAGAGCTGCAGAATCTTATAAGCGAGGGAAATTATAGAAACGATAATGCTATTTTGTTTTTCTTTGAATACAGCTCCGGTCAAATCACATCCTGTAGGGACTGTTGGAACCGAATTTGTTCTGCTCATTCTGCCTAATAACCCTGGTGGTGATAGGCCAGCATTGCTGTTAAGTACTCCATCTCTTGCTCAAGTCCAGGTCGATATCAGAGTACCGGGCATTAATTACCAACATTCAGCAACAATCAGTCGGGATTCTGGACAAACTGTTGCATTGCCTTTATCAGTGATCGTACCTGAAGGGATAAATAATACACCTGTTATCATTGTAGAAGCAAATGCTGGTATTACTGTACAGGCAATAAACATGTACTCAAATACTGGAGATGGATTTCTAGCTGTACCTACTAAAGGATTAGGATATAGCTATGTTATTGCTTCATACTATCCCATAAGTGGCAGTTCTCCTTCTCATTTCGCTATTTCATCCTTGGATTCCGAAACTGATGTTAATATCACAAATAGTAGAGGGCAATTTAGTCAAATAACACTACCACCGTACCATTCTTACTACATATCTGACTACGATTATGATCTTACAGGCTCTATAATCACAGCTAATAAACCAGTTGCAGTGTTTTCTGGAGCTCAGTGTTCATTTGTGCCAACTTATATTAGAGCTTGTGATATATTAACAGAACAGATGCTACCATTGGAGAATCAAGGAAATAATTTTCACATTGCGCCATTTCCAAGTCGAAGAACCTCCGGTTACATTTATCGTGTGATAGCAACCAACCCTGACCAGACAACACACGTCTCCATCAATGGTGGCATCGAGATTGACCTTGATGTAGGACAATTCTTTGAAGGAAATGCTGGTGGATATGACATCACTACTATTGAAGCAGATTATCCAATCGTTACTGCAGAATACATGAAAGGTATTCTTGACGGCGATGGCATTGGTGACCCTGCCATGGTCCTAATTCCACCTTATGAATTGTACAGTCAGAATGTCACATTCTCGGTATTTGAATTTTCATCCTTAGACCTTTATCACGCAAGTATAACGGTATCATGTGTGGATACTTCTGGACTTTTTCTTGACGATTCGTTAGACATTGACACCCATTGGTACAGGCTTAGCAGTGGTGATATCTGTGCATTACAAGGAACAGTCACTCCTGGTATACATACTATTGGACACACCAATCCAAATGTTCATTTCTATGTGGCGATTACAGCTGTTGGTGTCGATGAGTCCTATGCCTACTCCGCAGGCTTTAATTTGCGTACAGGTATGATGGCAGTATATTAATTATGTTTATCTCAAAAGTTTTTCCTCATTACTTTAAAAATTACACATGATGAAGAACCGTCTCGCCTTCAGATTGACGTCATGGTTCCTTAAAAACGGTTATAATATGACATTCTTTAGTGATGTGAAGGTAACAGGCTGAAGATAGTAATCTCTCACTGTTATGTCACAATTGTTGGAGTCTGACCCATTTCCATGTGGCACTTATAGACATGTTCGCACAGATTTTGTTTAAGCGTACACGACAATCAAGTCCATTATTCACAAAATGCTGCTTACTCTTGTTGACATGCTATTAATTGTTCACCTGCTAAATTAACATTAAGCAAGAGAGGGTATTTCCAACTAGAGTTACTGAACTTACAGCCTTTCATGAATAAGGTCCCATGATATTGGAAAAAAAAATACAGATCTGTTACGGATTTAAGGGTGGGCAGACCTTCAAATGACATAAACCGTTTTTGTACTCGTTACTCTCAAAGTAATTGCATAAACTATATAAAAGTATACATTTTTAGAAGATAATTTTTTACCCTGAACATGAACATTTTCAACTGCTTATTGATGAAACACTTACTTGATTACAGATCTCACTCCTGAACCAGCGACTGGCATAGACTGTACAGAAGACTCACTGACCGTTTACATCCCACGCTCTCTCATTGGTACGGTTGATGGTTCCCATCTTCATTTCCTCAATGAATCATGTGTAGGAACGAATCACAACAGTTCACATGTGGAGTTATCAACAGGTTTTGACGCATGTGGGACAATGATGGAAGTAAGTAGGAATTCATTAATAGACCAAATATTGGTGTGAGAACTGAAATTTATTATCAAACGGGGAAAAATGATTGATATGTAGAACACCAAAAACAGCTCTTTGCACACATTTTGTTGGCATTGTGATTTATTCTAATAGAGATCAGTGTGACGTGTAAAATATTCTTTAATTTCAAGTACAGCGATGTGCGAGGACTGCTTGCGAGTCCTTGTTCAGTTTACTAACCGCACAAGAGCTTGCGAGGACTGCTCGTGAGTTCTCGTCCAGTTTGTACTAACCGGACGAGAACTTTGGAGGATTGCTTGCGAGTTCTCGTACAGTTTGTACCAGTTGGTTCGTAGGAACATCTCGAGTACTTAGTTTGTTTGCAAGTTAATGTACAAAATGTAATGAGGAACATTGCGTTTATTGTAAACGCAAAGACGTTTGTAAAAGATTCAAATTTTAAACTATAGCACAATGTGGTAAATAAAAAGATAAAAAATAAAAGCCAATCTCACATTACATAGTTGAATACCCAACTCATAGGTACAAGAAGACTACATCATACTTTCCAACGTCGTACAAGACGTGATTCTTCGAGACCCAAGTCAAGTCATTTCACGAGATGATATGATAGAAATCCCTGTAGAATGCCGAATGGAGAAGGACGGATTAACATCAATAAGCTTTCACCCTGACATATCAAAGATTAGATACAGTGAACATGGCTACGGGAAATTCAGTT
Organism: Ophiothrix spiculata; assembly: GCA_000969725.1. Classification (NCBI taxonomy): domain Eukaryota; kingdom Metazoa; phylum Echinodermata; class Ophiuroidea; order Amphilepidida; family Ophiotrichidae; genus Ophiothrix; species Ophiothrix spiculata. Next base: position 38,640 of record JXSR01S006982.1, on the reverse strand, counting down.
TCAACCTGCAATTATATGAAGACGGTAGCTATGTTCTGCCATACCCACCCGAGGCATATCCGATAGATATCCACATACGAGATATGATGTACTTTGAAGCTCAGGCTTCTGCTAAGCAAGGATTGGAGGTATTTGTTAAGGATTGTGTGGCTACACTGACGGAGGACCCAACAAGCACACCACAATATGACATATTACAAGACGGGTGAGTGTCATCAAAATGATTTTAAGTACTCTGTACACTTTGTCATGGTTATGAGAAAAACCCGGAAGATACGCTGATCATTAAGGCAACATGAAATTACTTCAAGTGCACCTACTTTTTTACGCTGTATGTGTGCATTTTTTGAATATTGCATTAATATTGTTTTCATGGGTCTCCTGATTGGAAGTATTAAGCTGGGCTTTCATTTCTGCCCGGAGTTGCACAATTAGACCTGTTGCTTTTTTTTGCTTCTACCAATCTAATGACATGAATGAATTAATAAACAAATACCAATTCGATTTCTCCTAATAAAGGTGTCCAAGTGATGACACGTTCCAGTTCTTTGCGTCTGGTGATCCAATGATCCGCCATTTTGGATTGGAGGCGTTCTTCTTTGTTGACTCGCAAGCACCTGTAAGTATCGTTGTGCAATCCCGAAAAAAACACATCATACAATTTTGTTTTCCCGTTAAAACGGAACCATTTATTAATAGCATGATTTATTTTCTGATACCAGGTTTATGTTCACTGTTACCTGATGTTATGCAATGTTACTGATCCCAATTCAAGATGCGCTCAAGGCTGCGTCGCCAAATCTGATGTAAGAAAACGATCAGTAGATCACACAGGATCCAAACCGTACGTGATGACTCGTGGACCATTTCATTTCCAGGAAGAACAAGCTAATGCTGTTGATTCAGGTACGAGTAAAATTCCTTTTTTGTCTTTCTTAATCTTTTGGATTGGCCAAAGTTTAAAATTTGACCTTTCTCTTGACCTTTGAACCCTGAGTAAAGGTCTGGTTTACACTTGAAGAAGAAGAAGAAGAAGAAGAAGAAGGTGAAAATATATTACCGATCACACTTCGAGATGCGCTCAAGGCTGCGTCGCAGAGTCTGATAGAGAGAGTATTGTCAAAATACGTTTAACCCTCGTCTAACCGTCATTTTCGTCAAAAACTGGCCAGCGATACACAATTTTGCAATTTAAGTTCGAAATAGGATTTTAATCGAATGTTTTGCTAATAGATAAAGAAAAAAGAATAATTCTTACATTTCCGTGCACATATTTAGCATTAAAAAAACCTCAATGGGGTGCAAAACCCCCTACTTGCTAGACGAGGGTAGTAGTAAGCGGGTGCTTTTAGTTTCAATATTAATTACCTACAATGAGGCTCAAACGCTCCAAGGTGAAATAAATTACGCTAAAATAGGATAAAAAATACCCCGAAACCAGGTTAAATAACGTAAATTTAGCTCAAAACGCATAAAAATGGCCTAAAATTGGTTAAAATCCATCAAAATCTATAAAAATCGCTGAATTCCCCCAATAATCATACTAATTTTTACTTTGTACCAACCAACTTTTTGCCAAAAACGCGAAAAATTTAACCACTTCCCCTAACGCTTTCTTAATTCATACTTATATTCCGTAAATTAGCTCAAATCACGTAAAAACGGCCTAAATCGATAAATCCCTGAAAATCGATTTAAAAAATCCATAAAAATCAATATTGTACTTCACCTTGACCCTCGACGTTCAACTTGACTTGTGTTTTATTCAAATTTGAATCTTGCCGCCATCCGTTAATTTTGAATTTTTAAAATTTGAATTTTCCCGCCAGCCGCCATTTTGAATTTTTCCTATCATACCTCAAACCGGAAGTCCCGGTGTACTAAAAGCACCCGCTTACTACTGAGGGTAAACAAATTATGAAGCTGATACTGAAATATCTTACTGATACTTGACAATCATTCTTTTCATATGTGTGCGTTTCAGACAACCAATCCGTAGCAACTGTCAGCTCTGATCATCTGGCAATACTGGTGAGCTCCATGGGCTTCTTGGTGCTCTGTGTTACCGTCTCTGCAGCAATACTGAAGCGATTAAGAAGACAACACGACTATGTTCTCGTCAGTGAATCTGATGAAGGGCAGTAATGCATAGATTGGATCACACGTGACAATATCTCATAGAGTCTATCCCTCACATTAATTGTGGTGATTTCTAATCTGAGTTACCCATAATGGGGATTTCATTTACGGTAAAATACCATTATCTCTTTCTTTTTTTTGCTTTTCTTTCGGGTTTTTTTTTAATCAAATCCATTAATGTTTTGTTTATGGTTATGTTTGTTTCTATAA
>JXSR01S006982.1:7030-17048 GCA_000969725.1 Ophiothrix spiculata | reverse complement strand
GCTCAAAAATTCATCTGGTGCGGTCGTCAATGATCGGCTTAATCCGGAAATGGCTCTGAAATAGAATATATCGCTACGTTGACGTCATATTATTTAAGCCGATAGAATATTGGTGTGCGGTGTCCGACCGGGCATCGCAACGATGTCATACCGGTGTAATGGACTGTAGTGTCCGGCCTTCGTAGCGTCCGCCGGACACCACATTTTAAAACCAGGAGTCCCATGGACCCCAGATTTTATCACCGTGCAATGATCAGATGTATAGCATATTTGGCAATATAATACCAATGCAATACCTATTTTTAACTGATTTTTATGACTTCAATCCACAATTGTATATAATATGTGGATTTTAAAAGATGCATGTATTTTAGGTGATGTATATATGAAATATAGTGTTGTGTTTTAAATTATCACTTTTACAATAATGTGTATGTCTTACTTTGGTATAAGTGTCGCGTTTTAAAATTTTACGTTTCTAAATATATTGCAGTTAAAATCAATTTCTAAATTTCATTTTATCATATATTTATTCATTTATGGTGCTTCGGTATATAGTTTGTTAATCTTTGGCTGTTATGAATCTTAGTAATTGTATTGTGCTATGCTGTTACTTTAAACTTGTATATTCCAGATCTTCATATATGTGTATTTTAAAAATTTAAATTTGTATGTTTAATATCCACGGACATGTGGAAGAACAATTTGTTAATTGAACATGTTTTAACCGTGAAGAAATAAAGATTTTATTATTATTATTATTATATTATTATTCTACACTTTAGTGTCCTAGGACACTCCGTTTTATGCACCACAGTCCCGGGGACAATTTCTAAGTCCTGAAATGGAGTGTCCGTCGGATGGTTGATTTTAAATTGTACAGTCCGGGGGACTCCTGATTTTAAGTTGTAGAGTCCGAGGGACTCTCTTTTTTAAGTTCAGTAGTCTGTCGGACATTTAAATGTGAATTCTACAGTCCGTCGAGACGCATGAAATCAACTGGCATAGTCTCAGGAACTTTATTTATAAGCGAATAGGACGTTTAATTTTAAATTTAATCGTCCTGAGACTCTTTAATTTGAATTGAAAGTCCAGGGAGCTCTCGATTTTAAGTTCAGACTTTAATTGAACAGTATAACGAGAATCCTAATTTTAACTTAACAAGCCTCTTTGACTTCAATATGATGATGGTCCAATGCGGAAACGGTAATAGACTCTAAACTCCCAGTGCTTAATTTTAATTTGATTTCAGTCCATTCGGACTCCATATCCATCCTCTATCAGAGTCATATCTTCCGAACATTTTTAATTCAAACAGATAATAATTTATAGACGTAGTAAGATCACACATTTACAAAATGCTCTGTTATCGTCTAACAGAATGCGTGTTTAATATTTTTGATGTCTCGACCCGAAGAGTGTGACTTTGCGACAGAACACTTTTCAAGAAACAAGTGAAAATATAGGCAGCACAAAATAATGAACATAATAAAAATGTCCCAGTACATTTTCTGCTGTAAAATTTGACGTCTTAATTCATTTCAACAAGAAAGGTGTCATTTTACAGCTTAAATGTTGTAACAGTTGAAATAATTATTAATATCATCTGCAAAGTCCCCCTTTCGGGGTTAGCCAGAGGAGAAAATACTCATTTTAAAGTCAGTATGGGGGTTTGGGAGGATTCTAAATTCAATGAAAGCATTTTCCAAAATATGTGACGTCAGCCTTTCTTCATAACTAGGCCTACATTCAACATCAATTGATCTCCTATAAAATACTACCCGAGTGATTTCCTTTGAACCCTGTCCAACCTGTCAATGTTATTTCCCTGAAATGGGCCCAAACACAAATGCAATAAACAAGACGTGGTAAACAAGAGACCTGAAGAAATTAAGAAGTGCAGCAGAAGACATGCTTCTGGTACACCTATTTATGAAACCAGGCAACTTGGAGACTCTATTTGTGACACTGTTGTTTTGAGTAAGAAAGATCCTTACTAAAAGTAATCCCCAATAATTTAGAATTTATGGCGGCCAGATATTAATTTGTGTCCCATTTTTTTACGAAAAACTTACGCCAAAAATTGAAAATCTGTTTTTCCAAAAGAATTTGTCAATGACACTTGGCTCATTATAGCAGACTATAATTTAGATACATTGCTGACATGACAATTTAAAAAAAAGTTGTTTTGTTTCGGTTTTAGGGGCAAAGCAAAATGTGAACAGTCTCATAATTTTACCAGCTTTTGCAAATTATCTCCAAAACGATGCCAACGATTTGATTTTTTTGTTTTGCACCAAAACATGCGCAATCCCTATCTTGACAATAACATAGGCCGCTTTATTGGGTTTAAATCCAAATGCCCCCTTTATGGACTTAAGTGTTAAGGGGGGGGGGGAGTGCCTTCATTTTGAAGTCACATTTTCTCTTGCACGTTATGTGATGGCTCACCCCGAAAGGGGGGACTTTGCAGATAGTATCAATTTTGATTTTATCATGTCATCTGTTACAGCATTTTCTAAACTTTAATATGACACCTTACTTGTTGAAATTGATCGAAGCGATCAAATTTTACAACAGAAAATCTGCTGGAAATTCTTATTATTTTCTTTATTTTTGCTGCCTATTTTCACCAATTTCTCGAAAGAGTTCCGTCGCAAAGTCCCCCTTTTCGAGGCGAGTCATCACATAATCAGTTTATATATGGACATGGCATTGTTATACAAAAATGTGTTAATCAAGAACCAAGGTTAAATTATATGAAATTAACGATCTCGGTCACCATATGCAAATGAGCTGAGGTCAAAGGTCAAATATGGGTAAATGCATTTATGAAAACGTTTCCCCCCAAATTAACTATACTACTTAGGTTGCTTTTGTAATTTTACGTTTATACATGCATTTTTAAATAAACATCTATTCATAAGGTTGCAGGCCTTTAGTCCTTAAAAGGACTAAAGGCCTGCAACCTTATGAATAGATGTTTATTTTTTTTTTCGTGGTTGCCATGGCAACCGATTATTCAAAAATCACTTTTTTTCTTGATGGAAAGGTTCACAATTTAACATATCCAAGAACTAAAAGTAAAATGTTGCATCCATTAGGTTTTAGAGCATCCAAAATTGTACAAAAGTGCCAAATTTCATGTTCCTAGCATATGGGGGAACCATTTGAGTTTTGGGGGCAAAAATGTTGTAAGACACAGAAACACATATTGAGATATAAGTCGCAAAAGACAAGGAACAGTTGAGGGTGCTTTTTTAGCAACAACAAAGACCTTTATTGAAGTGGTAATATTATATTTAATTAAGATATTAATTATCATAACTGTTTTATTTGATTATTGCATTTGGTGGATTTAAAATACATTTTTCATTAATAACGTTAAAAATAGCAGGGTGAGGAAAGCAATAAAGTACATTACTTTAAAGTGCCATATAGAAGCAATGATTCACTTTCATTTTGTATGTCAATAATTATCAAACCAGATTTAGCATACATATAATGTACCTTGACCTCCAAATAAAGTTGATCAAATTTCCTTAAAATAATATAGCAATTTGATTTATATGTAAAAGCATAGGAAACATTGATTTTCGTAACATTTTTGGCATGATGTCTTTGACTTATTTGGCTACAACTTGAGAACCGAATGTCTAATTTCAGAGGAATAAAAAGCATCTTGAAGCCTACAAACTTTTAAGTTTGAACAACCACAAAACCCATTTTTCAGGATGTACTTGAAATCTGAAGGCATTTTCCCCCTTTAGAGGATAGAAACTCATTATAATAAAATGGGATTTAAAGAAAACCAAGATAGATAGCATTAATTTTCCAGTACCCCTATATTGTTTTTTATTGTGACCCTGATACAACGTAATTGTGAATCTAAGGACGTAATTTGTCTATTCCCAGCAACTTTTTAATAATAAGTTCCCATTATCATTAATTTGTTATCATCGAACATAATTTCAAAATAGATCCCCCTTAATACAAGTTGAGTGTGTTTTGGTGGAAACTAATAGCCTTGGTGAATGGTGATAAACATTTGTCTTACTTATATTTAAAAAAGATCATGTCTAAATGCAATACGGACTAATTTACTTCTCCCCGGGACTCTTCTACTTAAAATCACGAGTCCCACCGGACTGTACTATCTGAAACCACACGTCCTACAAACACTTCATTTTGTAACTTGAGAGTCCCATTTGATTTAAGAACTTGCAAATAAAGCATTTTAATATGACAAAGTTAACAAAGAAATAATGAATAAAAAATGAACCCATGTCAGGAAGATTTATCCATCTTCAGTTTATTTACCTTAGTTGGTCTTAGCAGCGCGTCCAATTGACCGCTTTTTCCGGGTACGCCCCTCCATGAAGATAATTATAGATGTATTCTGGATCCATCTCGTGTGATTAACTCCAGTTCCAAGTCAAAATGAAACTGATTTGGAGAAAGCGCGTTAGGTTTTTCGTCATGCTTGTAACCAAAATAGGACCAATTCAAACCATTCAACATTAAAATGAAATCAGTCAATGAAACTAATGAAGAGTTTGTTTCCAAAAGGGCCTAAATCCATCTGAGTACATTAAGAGAAAACCAGCAAAAAACTTTTCATTTTTGTGCAAAATTACATTTCAAGTTTTTGCTGCTTTACATTTGAATTGGCCGTCTAACTAAAATGACAACACTCAAGGAAATCAGAACTTCATAATTAATTTTATTATATAAAGCTTTACTTTCACTTGGCAGTGGATCTTGGCCCTTTTGGAAATGAACTATGGACTTAGGCCCTTTTGGAAACAAATTGAAATTTGTGTGCCCTGGTAAGGTCAATGAAAGCTAGTTCTGAGGAAAAAAGGATGGTTTCATGAAACTGCTATGGCACCAATAACTCAATTTTTACCCAAGGTTGATTTATTTCCGTTTTTGGGAAGGATCTCTTCATTAAGGGTTTATTTCCAAAAGGGCCTAAATCCATTATTCTGATAATCACCAAAAGAATAATTCCTTGTCATGTTTAATTTGTTTAAGCGTTTCCTGGTTTTACGTTAGGATAGGTCCTCTTTCTAAAGTGACATCACTTATAAAGAAATCAAAACTTTATTGCTTATTTTTATTGAGAGCTTTACTTACATCCACAAAGTGGATTTAGGCCCTTTCGGAAACGATCTCTTCAAGTAATGAATTGCTTGACTGAAACTGAGATACATTTATATTGGTGAAATGTTTACTAAATATAAGAATATAATGAAAAGACCAAAAAAAATATTATAAACTAATAAAAAATCTGTTATTATCATTTACAATTTAAAAAGAGATGACCGTATACGAAACGTAAGGTGACAATATTTGTTCTGTTTTATTTTGTGTATCGATACAAACAGGATTCGAACCCATGCCAGCAGAATTGATACAAATTACACACAACCTACATAATATTACCATGATTACTGAACTTACCTTTACTCACCGTCTTAGACCACTGCACCACACAGGGATGGCTGGAGGCAACCCAATTTTAATAACCTATATCCATTACTTCAGTCATCATGGTCATGCGTATAATGTTTTTATTATATATACCTGGGGTAGGACATAGGACGCCCTGTCGTGTGATAGCTGTAATAAAATTGAGAGTCCCCTAAACTAGAGAGTCCTACTCATATATATTTAATTTCTATAATATTCAATTATTACTCTATATAAATACCCTAATAGGACATCACGTCCAAGTTTCATTGTCCGGGAGACAATATATTTCAGAGACGGAAAGTCCTACGGACGTCTAGTTTCAGAGATTTGGCGTCCTACGGACGCCCAGTCTCTGTGTAATTAGACACTAAATATGTTACCAAATGCCATGACAAACTAACATGATATTTTAATATGATTTGCATTGTTTAGGCATTAAACGGTTATCAGGCAATTGCAATTGCCTGTATATATATCTTAATGTATGTTGGTTTAGTGATTTGATAATTGAAACTGATAGAAGAAATGAAAGTGGTTATGATCAAAATAGTCTTTTATCTTAATGAGAAAATAATCATATGTTTCTTTTAAATGACGCATTTGATTTGGCAATGTCGTTATTTCATCAAATGTCACACTGCAAACTCGTCATGGATTCATATTTGCTGTTTACGATTTTAAGCATGATATGCTTACACCTTGAGTTTCAAGTCCTAGCTAAGGAAGACAAGGTAACGATGATTAATTAATTTTTTATTCAGTTTCACTCGGCATTTTTTTCTGATAAAAAGAAAATTTGCACTTATTAAGGTTACATTCCCTTTTCTTGAGCTAAACGGAAGAATGCAATTTTGTACCTACCGTACACATGCCAGAATATCATGCACATGAGTAGAGTTTCCAGATTATACACAAACCTTTACAAATAAATTATTTTCATGATAATGTTAAAAAGGCGTCAACAGATTACTTTAAAAAAGTTATCGCCTTTTTCGCCAAAACCTTATAATTTCATAAAGTTCAGCGAATCAATTTAAATCAAATATTACAGATTGTACGACTTACTATCGAAGTACAATAAATATCTGTTGAATATGTTATGTTGATTTTTAATGATAATGTAACAAACTTATACTATTTTGCCAGCCAATATCCGAAACACCTCCTTCCTGCTCATTTATGTAATTAAAATGTGAATTAAGCATTCCATCAAGGTAATATTGATATTTTTACATAGACAAAACAAAACAAAACAAAATATGGCATTGACACGTATACGTTTTATAGACCATATCACCATATCAAGTTTGTCCAGCTGGCCGAAAGGATCTTCCGTTGCTTCGTAAATTATGTAAAAAGACGTGTTCTGAATACTATCAGATGCAGTGGAAACTTTTCCTAGTTCTTTTCATCGTGTAAATGAACAAAACATTTCCGAATTGCATTTTTTGAGCAGTTGGAAGTCAGTTACCCATAAATTTAAAAAATTGAATTGTATTTAGTTTTAAATATGAAGTTATTAATGCAAAATAAGTTTAAAATTAGTGCAACAAAGTAAATTAACAGAAACACATTCAATATATAGGTTTTTATAATCATATATTTTCTCATTTAGAAAGAATATATCTCATTGGAAAATGCTGACTATGTTAAGGAAGAAGTTAAGGCTGATCCAGCGATACTAAAAAGCGAGTTTAATGGTGAGTGTCTTATTTTTTTGTCAAATTTGGTTATCATTCTGATACGAGTCGTAGACCAAAATCACCTGACCGCAAAAAACATATCAAAACAGAACAGCCCGGATAAATTTCTAAAATCAATGTCAGAAAATATCATTTTACTCTTAAAAAAACCTAACAAAGAAAATGAGTGTATGGAAACATTGGGACTTTATGTTTGTTTGTGAATTTAATTCAAATAATCTCATTTGAAATGCAAATCTACCCATTTGCCGATTTACTTGTACTTAATATGTGTAATTAACATTACTCTAGATTATGTTAAACTTGTTTTTGCTCATTTTGAGTATTTCATTTTATTTGGTACTTACTTATTTTGAATCATATCAAAAAATTGCTGAATTGAGTATTTATAAATCATCATTTTGAGTCAGAATTACTTCACAGTGACGTCATACATTTACGGATGACCTTGATTTTGGTATCAATGGAAAGAGGGGACTGATACCTATCCATTGGTACCACATACGTGGGTCAGGGGGACTCGCTAGGGGGGTTGCCATGTTGGAAATTATTCTCACATTTTTGTTTGTTTTAGAAAGTTAACACTTGAATTTTGGATCTGAAACACAAGAGGTGAGGTACTTTGACTTCTTGATCTTCCTGTCCCTAACCTTGAGGGCAAAATTCACTATACCATATTCTAATTTTCTGTTAACATTTGATCAACTTCTTCTCACCTTAATACAGGTCAGTCATGCGACCAGAATTTCACAACATTAGAAGGTACATTGTACAGCCCAAATTACCCTTCAGACTACTACAACGATGCTGACTGCTCTTACATCATTGACCTAAGTCATGAAGGAATATCATCTATTGGATTCCACTTTAACGATTTCGAGGTAGAAGAGGACTTTGACAATCTCTACTATGGGGAAGGTAGAATTGTAAACTCTGAAAGTGCTATTGGCTATTTCACCGGCCATAGTATTCCTCCTGATCAAGTTGTTGTTGGAGATCAGATATGGCTATACTTCGAGTCTGATCGCATCGCGACTCGTCGTGGGTTTAGCATATCATGGGTTGGACTTGGAGGTGGTAAGTCTGTAAAATTTTAAAAATTTGATCATCTTTTTGCCAAACTTTTCCCATTCATTAACAATGTTCCATTCATCTCCTTTCAATAATGGCGCAGTTCTGCCATAACAATCATACTGCACCTTAATGGACTGTCCGAGATCTAGACTATGACCGTAGAAAAATACGTTAAAAGTCACTTTAAGACAATTTTATTGTTTTACTATTTTGGTTATAAGAGTCTACGACCCCTGATGACTCGGCATTAATTACGACAGATGAGGTCACGACGCCAGATCCTACTACAATAGACTTCACAACTTTAGACAGCACAACTTTAGAAAGGACAACTTTCGCCGAAACCACGACAGAAGAATGTAAGTTGAGAATAGATGTTATGCTATGGTTGGGTCATATTTCTGGCGGCGTAGCTAAAAGGGGGCAAAAGGGGGCAAATGCCCCTCTTAAAAAAAACCTTGCCCTCCTTCTACCCTCCCTGAAAAAAATCAAGAAGCGTACAGGTCAGATTGAAGTTACATAGTTTACACTCTAGTATAGCATGCCCCAAAATGGTCTATTTTTTACTCCAATGCCATCCGTTCATACTCGATTACTATGTTTTTTCGTAATTGTAACTGCGCGCGCATGTCAAAAATCACAACAATTTAGCGCTAAAATTGTAAAATTTGCTTTAAAAAGTATGAAATTTACTCTCTAAAAACAACCAAGACGTCATTTTATACATAAGAAGTTATGGTAAAAAATTAGGGTGAAGCATTTTGTGTCTACTTCTTTGGGAAGTTGACCCCTTCAAAAAATCTTTGCCCCGCCTCCCCCACCCCCACCCCTTGATGACAATGTCTGGGTACGCCACTGTTTACTTCAAACCAGTTGCTGTTGTTGCTCAGAAGGTATGACAGTGGTATGACTGAAGCTGCACTGCTTATTACATGGGCTTGCTGATGTTGCAAAGCAGAGAAATTGACTGATATTTTATGGATTCACCTTTGGAGTTCCTCTTATGAATCGGTTTAAAAAAAACATTCTCCACTAGCTGCTATGGAAATGTTTTGCACTCTGTTTCTTTTGTTAAGCACATGTCGAAGAGGCGGTAGCGAGGATGGCTATTACCAGTGGCATATGAAGAGTTACAAAAAGGAATAACTCAAAAAAGTGAAATGGGAGAAAAACACGATTTTTTAATTACAGGTCCAGTTAACATGTAATTCAATTATGAAGGAGGTAAAATTTTAGGTCACATTAGTATTAAGGTCGGGGATTTAAGAGGTCAACGAACTTTTGATCCGAAATGGCGGAACTTCCGGTTAGAGGCATGATGGGAAGGGTCAAAGGTCACCGGAGGTTCATCAAAATGTCAACCGAGGTCAGAGGTCAAACCACTAGCATGCCCCGGGGGGCCGGGGGTGGGGGGGGGGGGGGCACGTGCCCCCAGTCGGCTGTGACAGTCGGGGGAAAAGGTTCATTCGGGTAAATCGGGGATCTGGACCAGCTCCTTAGAACGATGTCCTCTACCCGACTCAGCTGGCGAAAATCAACCGACCAAGATTATGTTGATTGTTGTTCACGAATATGACGATTATTAGCAGAAATTAACGAATTTTCTGGTTTATTTTCGCGCGCGTAGCGCGCATATCAAAGAAAATCCATACTTTTCATAGACTATTTGTGTACCGCCGCGGCAAAAGGGTCCAGTTGTCGGCTCGTACATGTTGCTCCTTGTAGCATATCTAATGTATGGTATTTGTATACATCAGATATGC
>JXSR01S006981.1:3545-16218 GCA_000969725.1 Ophiothrix spiculata | reverse complement strand
CCTTCAAAAAAGTCAAAAATTTGAATTTTATTTCATTTGTTGATTTTGGGTATGAGGCTATTCTCTAAACGTATTTTCATGATGCTATACAATGAAAAAGAGCCAAAGATTTGTTTGTAAAACATTCTTTTCACATCATAGATTGCAGAAAAATCAAAAGAAATTTGGAATTTTCATTAGATCTCATGAAAAGGCCAATTCTAGAAATTCAACTATAGAGGGCAGTAATTATCGTTGTCGACAACGATAATTAAAAATAAGAGAATATCTAAATATTTTGATATATAGGGTTTGAATTTGACAATGGAACTTTGCATGCTGTCATTATTAAATCATCAAAATGTGTGGGGAAAAGTTTGGGGATGATGCTGACTTGTCCAATGCCCTTTAAGTTTTGTTCGCAAAACATTGCTTTTACATCATAAATTGCTGATAAATCAGAAGAACTTTCAATTTTGTATTGGATCTGCTAATAAAGCCCATTTTAAGATTTCAACTCTAGAGAGCAGTATTTATCATTGACGAAAGGATTGAATTTGACGATGAAACTGTGTATGCTTTCATTCATTATTATCAATAACACTTAGAATGATGCAAAAAAAAACCCAACTTCGGGAATGATGTTGTACTTGTCCAATGCCTCTTTAACTTTATTTCACACAAAAAATCAACAAAAATGTGTTGATAAATGTTTCATGCAGCATTGTTATAACATTCTACTGATTCTAATGCATCTCAATTTATACCCAGTTACTGTCTTTACTAGATATGGTCATAAGGTCACTCAGTGGCCCGGGGGGGGGGGGTACTCAAGTTTGGTTTGGGTAGGGACGTGCCGCAGGGAAATTTGAAAAGCCACCCATCCAAATACCAATTTTCAAGAAAAAGGGACCCATCTATATCTTCCAAATTTTGAGTCAAGTTTAATCAAAAATTGCATTTTTTTGCCCAAATTTGCGCTATTTTGGCACAAAATGTCTAAAGTTTTGTAAAGAAATGTCCATATTTGCGCCATTTGGCGCAAATTTTGGAAAATTTTGAAAAGTGACCCATCAAAATACCACATTTTGGGAAGAAAAAGGACCGATTGAAATACCAGAGAGCCTGATTTTGCTACCTGAATTTGCGGCACGTCCCCATAACCACTTTTGTACTAAGTAACCCCCCCCGGGCTCAGTGGTATGATACAGTGTTGTATAGACCATATCGATAATTGACATAATCCCACCGTTGATGGGGTAAATCCACTAGAACCGGACGGGGAATCGGAACTCAGAACGAGGCCAAGTCTGATAAACACACTACTTGCTCTCGCTCTGAGTTCCGTTCCCCGTCCGATTCTGTGGATTTACCCCATCAACGGCGGGAGTAGGTCAATTATCGATATGATCTATAAAAAGGTGGTTAGTTATCATAATCATTTGAAGTAATAATTTAAATTTTATTTGTGTATCATTTCAGTTTCTGTAGTGATTGGAATCCCTACCATCAAACGAGACATTGAGAGTTATCTAATGGACACCTTGAAATCACTGGTAGATGGCCTGTCTCAGGACGAGAAGATGGACTGTCTTATTGTGGTATTTGTTGCTGAGGTAAGACAGGCCTAGAAATTTGGCGAGAATCCGAGAATCCATTCTCGCAGAGATTCTCCACAAAAGGATTTTGCAAGAATCCAAATAGATTCTCTCGTAAAATGAGGCAAACACAGTATGTGTGAATGTAAAGAGTCCAGAGATTCTTGCTAAGATTCTCCCCCAGTAGATTTGCAGATATTCACTAAGATTCTCGCATCAATGAACGAATTTCTAGCCCTGTAAGATTGAAAAAAAAAATTATAATGCATCCCTGCCTCAGCACACTGTACAAAGTTTAGAGTAACTCTGTGACAAAAGTCTGCTCCGTTCTACCGAAGCATCATTTCAGGCAGGGTCAGAATTCGAGGAGAATACGAGAATGCATTCTCGCAAAGATTCCTCTAATCTTTCTTAGGAGAAACCATGTAGATTCTCCTAATGCAAATGCAAAAGAATCTGGGGATTCTCGCAGAATTCTTTTGCAAGAATCTAAATGGATTCTCGTAACTCTTCACGAACTTCTGACCCTGTCAGGTGACACTGACCCTTTAATAAATTAAAGAAAATACCTATAATAGATCATGGAAGTGAGTTCTTCCCTTGTCTTAGGTGATAGTTAAATTAAACATGCTCTTTATGTTCTCAAGCTAACGAGGAGATTCAAAGTGAGATTTGTTTTTAGAAATGATTTCCACAGATATTATTTTACTATTTTCTTTGCGAAGCTATGATTTAATTTAGAGTTACCACATTGTTATCACAGACAATCTATTTTTTTTTATTCCAAGCAGACTTGGGATAATTATCAGAAAATAAAATGTTTTTCATCTTTATCAAGAGTGCTAACAAACTTGCAAGGAAAGATTTATATCTTATTAGAAATTGAAATCTGATTTTTGATACTGGTAACGGGAAAGTGGATAATGCTTTTTGCATTAATATTTTCCATAACAACGGCATCTTGCCTTAACCGTCTCTAAAAGTTGCAACTTTGCCCAGACATGCCTTCATTTAGCATGATAGATTATATATACCTGTCATTGCTAAGAGACTTGTTCATACAAAACATTATTATAAAAGAGACCCATGGAAATTTAATAAATCCATCCTACCTTCTCTTACAATAATAATTCTGCAGGCTTTAATAATGGAGTCCAGTAGCTACATATGATAGACCAAGTAATAAAATAAATATTTCCATCCTCTATTTTTTCAACAAATCGGAATGAGGAGATTTTTTTTTATTTGGATGGTACCGTCCATTTTTTAAATATTTGGAATCATTCCTGAAATTGTGATGGAATTAGCATCATCAAGTCAGTCTTTACTGGGGCCGTTCACATGATGCAGCGCTAGTTCGTACACAATTGGGGGCGCTTTAAAACTCAACTGGTTCTGGTAAGTTCAACCAGAATAAACGATAACCAACCACCTAAAACCAACCAGAAACGGCAGATAACAGCCAATTGAGGTTTGAAGCGGCCCCTTCAGAAAATTCAATTACAATTCAAGTTTTTTTTAACCATTTTTATGGTTCAAGATACATGATAGAATTAGGGTTGCATTAATTTCTCCCTGTACTAAGCATGAATGTACTTATAGCCCAATTTGTCTATATGTGATGGCTCACCCTGAAAAAGGGTGACTTTGCAACAGAACACTTTTCAAGAAACTGGTAAAAATAGGCAGCAAAAAATACAGAAAATGATAAGAACTTCCAGCAGATTTTCTGTTGTAAAATTTGATCAATTTCAACAAGTAAGGTGTCATATCAAAGCTTAGAAAATGCCGTAACAGATGAAATGTTAAAATCAAAATTGATATCATCTGCAAAGCCACACTTTTGGGGTGAGCCATCACATATTGGGGTGTTCCACTTGAATGTTGAACACCCCAAGGTTCCATCATGGGACCACTTCAGTTTACAACTTATATCCAACCAATTGGCAATATCATTCGCTATCATAATCTACGTTTCCACATTTACCCCGACGATACGTAAATTTATTGTGCCTATGATCCCAAGAAACCTGGTGAAAACATGTCTGCCATTCAGCGGCTTCAAAGTTGCATACTGGAAATAAGTAACTGGATGAAATATAACAAACTGAAATTGAACATGGAAAAAACTGAATTCATATTATTTGGCTCACCACATAACATCAGGCAGTACTCTACTGATCATCTTATAGTCGGAAATGTGACAATCAAAAATTCATCTTCTGTCTGCAACTTGGGAATACATATGGATTCCACTTTATCAATGAACTCTCATGTCACTCACTTGTGTAGAACATTAATTTTTCAATTACGGAATATATCACGAATTAGAAGATATCTTGACAATGACTCATTCAATCATATCATCCGTGCTCTTGTCATCTCGCGATTAGACTATGGAAACTCACTTTTGGTTGGAACTACAGACTCTAATTTTATTGGGCTTCAACGCATACAAAACCGTGCTATCCGTCTCATTTTTGGTCTAAAGCGCCGCGATCATGTTTCCTCATACCGATCTGCACTGCACTGGTTACCAGTAAAGGAACGCATAAACTTTAAACTGCTCACACACATATTCAATTGTATCAATAACACTGCTCCCATATATTTGCGGGATGACATTTGCCTACTTTCTGCCATAAATACTGGACCTCGCCTGCTTCGCTCTTCACGTGATAAGACAAGACTAAATGTACCACATACAAAACGCAGCTTTGGGGACCAGTCATTTTCAGTTGTCGGTCCCCGTTTATGGAACAATCTCCCCCAGCATATTCGGGAAGCATCCACGCTCACTGGTTTCAAGTCTCTTCTTAAATCTCATTTGTTTCCTCATGATTGACTTTCTGGTTTTGATGATATGCCTTTTTGTTATTACCTGTAGTTTAAGATTGTAATTGTTTTTAGTTTGTAGTTGTAAGTTATATTGTCATGCGCTTTGAATATTTTTGATAAGGCGCATTATAAGTACTATATGTATGTATGTATGTATGTATGTATGTATGTATTAGCCCTAAAAAATGATCTAGTGTTGGCTATATATAATTCTAATCCAGCATTTATTCATTTTAACTTGAATTGAGAGTAGGGAATAGGGAAAAATAAAAATTCTTTGAAAAGCCCATTCTCAATTATTTTTACTCTTTTCTTCTGTTTCCTTCTAGACTGATTTAGACTATGTAAAAAGTGAAGCCAGTAGGATACGAGAAAGGTAAGTTAATATTGTAGATGTTTTTTATCCATGCCCTTAACCACACAAGGGTCTGCTATTGGGCTACCATGTTAGTTCCAGTGCTTTCACCTGTATGCTGGACAAGGACATTATAAAGGGAATCTGCCATTGTCACCATTTTGATTTAAATCCTCATGGAGGGTGAGTTATTGTACCTCTGACATTTTGCCACACTTCGACAGTCTTCAAAACGGATAATCGGGAAAATTTGTGTACTTTGATCAGAGCAAGTCGCAATAGACACTATTCGAAACGCAGACACTGTTTGTGCACAAAATAAAATGCACACGCTGTATTTGCATCAAGTGAAGATTTACTTTATCTGCTTGGATATTGAGTCCAAACTCCAAACATATCTGCAGATACGATAATTCTGCAGATTCCCCTTTATAGTTTCCTTGATTCTGGGTCACTTTTAGACCACCAGTCACACAACAGACTGAACTAGAGGTAATTCCGTCACTGTAGTGACGCGGACCCTGCCGCAAACCTTTTTCAAAGACTTGCCTGATCTCAAAAGTGGGTCATATGACTTGTTGGGTTGGGTCAAACATTATTTTGACCAAGTTTGGTGAAGATCCGCCATTGTTTGTAGAAGTTATGGTGATTTTGGTAAAAAATCAATATTGACCCGTGTGACCCCATGTGACCCCGGGTCACCCCCATGAGCACAACTTTTGTTAAGACTCATGAGCTACGACATTTTGCCACACTTCGACAGTCTTCAAAACGGATAATCGGGAAAATTTGTGTACTTTGATCAGAGCAAGTCGCAATAGACACTATTCGAAACGCAGACACTGTTTGTGCACAAAATAAAATGCACACGCTGTATTTGCATCAAGTGAAGATTTACTTTATCTGCTTGGATATTGAGTCCAAACTCCAAACATATCTGCAGATACGATAATTCTGCAGATTCCCCTTTATAGTTTCCTTGATTATGGGTCACTTTTAAAAAAATATTGGGCGAGACGCAGTCGAGCCCAATATTTTAAAACTCATAGCGAGACCAATAAATATCGGGCGTAAATCATCCAATTTTATCATTATCATGTTTTGGATCCAATATTTTCCCACACTTGGACACCTCAAAACATGATAATGGTCAAAATCCGTCAAGAACTGTTGGAGTTATAAGCGTTTAAGTATGACAGAAAGAAAGAAAGAAAGCAAGAAAGAAAGAAAGAAAGAATCACGAAAAAGACAAGACCCTGCGCCTGTGGCGGCAGGGTAAATAAAGAAATCAATGGGGAGGAGTAGAATCTTACATGTTAAGGTGCATTTACACTGTGATGACTTGGGGGTAACGACAAGCAAATTTGACGCCCGTAATCGTTAAAGTTAAAGTCATTTAACGCTCGCACAATCAGCGAGCCACGCACACTATCGTTACTATCAGTCGTTTGCAGTTGCAAGTTTTTTAGTTGCAAGTTCATTACCCTAAGTCGCTACCCTGCATCACAGTGTAAACGAACCTTTAGGATGACAGAGTACTCAGAGAAACTGAGCAAACCAAATTCACTTACATCCAGGTGTACTTGTAACAACTTTCTGGCTGCATTGGTGAAAGGATGTGTAACAATTACAGTTCTTCAGCAACTTACCTTACCACAGTAGTGGTGTGCTATTCTGAAGCGGACTAGGAACAGCACAATGACAAAATCCCATGGTCTTTCTGGGAATACAACTGAGCGTTAATTTAGATAACAATTTATCTCCAATCACCAACCTGTCTTACCGTACCACTTCCAATTGGGAAGCTGCTTAGCACAGTGGTACTTCCTTGGCTTTGACCAATGACTATGGGTTCAATTCCAGGTCCCAACAAAGTATGTGCATTAAGGTTCAGTCCATACTTGATTCTGCAGGTTCTTTTTCGGGTATTACAGTCTTCCCTCTGCATTTAAAAGTGAATAAAGTAAGATCTTCCACCCCAAGACTCCCTTGGGGTTTCCTTGGTGATCAGTCTAAAAGATTCTATTTTCTGGTTTATATCAGTCCTAAATAAAGACTTAACTAAGCTTTTGATTCCAGAATTTATGCCTCAATCAAGGATCAGATATTGGATGATCAAAAAGATTTATTCAAACTTGATTATGTGTATGTCTGCACTGTCAGCTTCAAGTGGAGAGGGGGACAGTGTATGTGATTTGGTTATGATTATATGTAAAACCTTCTTAATGTAGGACCACAATGCAGCTTAATTTTTGACAACAGTGTTAATCATTTTCTTAAATGTCCTCTATTTGAACCCTGTTACTTTTTGTGGTTTTTCTTGATGATTAGTTACTCATTAGTAATAAAGAAAATCAAGTCTCACAACACAAATTGATTGAGGTTTAGTGCTAACTTTTTGTCAATACCATGTCTTTGATTGTTCCCGAAATAATACCTTGCTTTATTCAAAATCTGTGTAGCATAATCGCTGGGTGAATTAACATAGGAATAGGAACTGTCATAGCCACTCATCCAATTCATTGTGGTTAAAATATTATTTGATAATGTACTGGTTATTGAGTATGTTGATATTGTCAAACTTTTTGAAGTGAGGTTGTTTATTAATTTAAAGGGCTGGTCACGGCAAGTAGTTGATTGGACGAGTGGGATATGGTATTTGTTAATAAACAAGGTGCTCCTACACTATTTGCTGTCATTATTAAATAAAGCATTACCCCGGGGGGGCACTCAACTTTGAAAGTGGTAGGTATGTCCGGCGCGAAGCGCCGAAATTGGGGGCAGGTGAACTGATTTTCTGTAAAAAATGGACCTTTGAAACCAATTTTTTGGGGTCTAGTGAACTGAAATTTTGGTCAAAAATAGCCTCCTGAACTGAAAATTTTCGCATTTCCTGAGCAATTTATGCAGTTAGAGCTAAAATTTTGCAGTTTTTCTAAAAAACGGGGTCAAAGGAACTGAATCACGCTGAAAATGGGGATCTAGTGAGCGGCCTGGCGGCCTGAAAAAGGGGGTCTTGACCGCCGGACATATATATCCTGTCCACATATGTGAGTGCCCCCCCCCCCCCGGGAGCATTACTAGTTAACATCAAGTTGAGTGCTCCAAAGCATTATAGCTCTCCAAATGTGCTGTTAAAGTACAAATCCCTCATTGTGACGGATGCATTGTACAAATGATTCCAAACTGACCATGTCAGCATTTATCCTTCATATTAAAAAACGGTTTAACCCATCAAAGTCTGGTCCAGACACCAATTGAATGTCTATCCTGGACGAAGAGACATGCAGCTCAAGAACTACTCTCCAAGCCACCTTCAGAGAGAAATTGAATGGAGTGCTCATCTGAATAAGGGTGAATTAAGGCTCCAAAGGTGACTGCACTGGTAATCTACTAATGAACTTTCTTTTCTTTTCTTCTATGGAAAAGAATTCCTAATGTATCGTTCAGCTACAGGTTAACAATTATTAAGGAATTTTAACTTTTGACTGGAGATAATATGGTTTTATGAAAGAGAAATGTTTCCAAACATGAAAATTAAACCCAGAATGATTAATTTAAAGGGGACATAAGTCAAGCATCTTACTTTTAAATTATATATTTGCTATATTGCCATACTTTTAGTATTTTCTGGTTAGTCAGTGCTGTTCTGCACTTTGCTACAGCAATGTTTGAGTGATATTGTACTATGCACTTTGCTGCACTTGCATTTTTAAAATGATATGGTCATGTATGTCTGAAATATTCATAAAAATGAAATTAAGAGCGCGCAGAGCATTTCATTCCATCCTTATTGAGGATAAAGTAATTGAATGTAGGAATCCAATTAGCGGACTAGACAACGTCGGTGAGATGCGTCGGTGAAAGGTCTTCCAGGAGGCTTTGTGTCGTGCTGACCAGTAATTATATCAGACAAGATTGGGTTATCACTCAACACTAACGACATTTTCTTAGACTTCAACATACAATGTTATTTTCTTTTAAGGACACACTACTAAGTAATGTATACGTTCCTACACAGAACAGTTTTCAAATCATAATGGATATCTAGGCTACAAGACAGGGGTTCTCATTTATGCTTAAAGCTTTTTTAAAACAAATCTTGAAGAACAATAACTGTGTGCAGCAACAATATGATAGCAAATACATGTATCTATCATTTGCTTTTATATTCCTTGTGTAGAAAATGTACGATACGTGCCATGTATAAAGTAAAGAAGCTGTTTAAAATGTGTTTTGACTGTTTTTAAAGTTTAGCTATGGAGATTATATCAATCAATCAATCAATCAATCAATCAATGATACAAGTACTTGCATAACATGCATACCCCATGAAGGAGTCTATTCGTACAGGGGACCCACAGCTTTACGTGACTGTCCGAACACGGAGCAAGTAGAGTAAAGTTTCTTGCTCAAGGAAACAAGGAGACGAAGCATATTGCCATATCTACCAATCAGTCTGAAGTCCTACTAAAGTCTGTGCCATGATTTCTTGGCCATTGAAAACTAAAATGCAGAGTGCAAGTTACTTTTACATACAATAGGACCCTGCATCCTGGAATATTGTTTATATCTTCCCATGAATTGTGGCCCTCACTTTAAGATTAGTGTTTTGAGTAAGGGGTATTGATTAGGGTTAGAGTTTGTGTTAGAGTTCAGCCCTTAAACTCCATCATGATTAGAGTTGAAGTTAGAGTTAGGGGCTACAGTTAGAGTAAAGATTAGTTTTAGAGTAATGCACCAACAAGGTTTCGGATAAACAGGGTGGGTGTGCCATTTGCATTTATATTGGTCGACTCAGCAAGATCCACCATTAATGATATGATATTTGTGTGCACAATTGTCATTATAATCTTAATGGTTTTAATTAATTTGGTCAAATTTCATACCATAAAGCTCAATTCATACTCGGCCTCCAAACAAAATTTTTCCTACCAAACATTTGGTCATGACGTAAAAATGACGAGTGACTCCAAACAAAAGAACTTAAAAAAAAAAATCACCTTGTTTAGGCTTTCGCCAAGGAAACCCAACTTGGTACTTGGTACCAAGTAAGCTGAAAGAAGCTTATCTTTAACAGGGCTCCAAGACCAAACAAAATTTCGCGCTAGATTGCACATGTTATTGAATTGCCATATACATTGGACCAAATTTTGCTACCCGTTCATAGTTCAAGTTCGATGGCAAATATTTGGTGACATCACGACCAAATGTTTGGTAGGAAAAATTTTGTTTGGAGGCCGAGTATGAATTGAGCTTTACTTTAATTTGTTATTGCTTTTTTCAAATTCTCATTTACGGACACACACTAAATACAAAACAGCTTTCTCAGCTCTAAAGTGTTATTTTTGTTAATGATTTAACATTATCCCATTTATACTGCATGTTATAAATAGGATACAGAGACATGTTTATTCCAACATTTTTATTTTAAATATTGAATGATGTGAGTCTCATTGCTAATTGCTTATAAAATACTCTGAAAATCTGGTAAATAGTGTGCATTTTCACAGTTCCTGACATGTGCTTTCCGTTTTATACAGCTTAACTTAGCCAAATTAAGAAGATTAAACAAACTATTATCACCTTTTATTTAAAACAAAATCAGCTTTAATTTCATCATCTCCTCAACTAAGTAGATTTGTTGGTGCTGTGATAAAGAACATGTTTCAGAAAAAACATGACGTACACTCTTGTGGAAATTTAAAATATGAAGATGAACAATAAAATCCTACTTTATTTATATTAGGCCAAATAAAAAAACAAGTTTGTTTCTGGTAACACGCGCGCGTTTCTGTTTAGTTACATATTTCCTGCATTAATTTTTTTTTTGTATTTCGTATCAAAAAAAATCTTATTGTTGATAAATAAAACAATTCTGTGAAATAGCTTACAGGAGACTTGCGTAAAAACAAACAAAGATGCAACAAAACAAGTCGCATGTTATATTATTAAACATGAAAGAGAAACCAAGGGCGGCTAAACTTATAAACAAAACTTTTATGGTTAATAATGATATTAATAAATAATAATAGAAATCAAGAGCATTGTTTTAATGTGTTTTTCTTTCTGCATTTTTGGTTGAAAAAAAGAAAAAAAGAAAATCCGCATATCGCATTGCATTTTCGAAAAGTAAAAAATAAAAAATAAAAAGCCGCGTACCGCATTGTACTTTTCAAGCATGTTACCAGAAACAAACTTGTTTTTTTATTTGGCCTTATAACTTATTTTTATTTCAGGTTATATTCCCACGAGTCAAATGTTTATAGTAAAGCTCTAACAAAATTGTCTGCCACATATTGATTATTCTGCCAGAATTGGTTAGTTGCTAGATAATACTGTGCACTTTAGTGCCCTTGTATATTTGGAAATGATATTACCAGGTTTCATATATCTGAAATATTCATAATAATGAAATTAAAATGCCACAAAGCTTTTGATTGCGTCCTTATTGAAGATAAAGTAGATGAATGTAGGCATCCAATTAGCGGACTAGACTATGTTAGGTGAGTTGGGTGGTGGAGGTGAATGATCTATTAAGCTCATTTTATACTCGACACAAATGCAAAAGAAAAGCGCACTGAGCATATATGCGCATATGTTTTTTGAGCTCTAAAACCTGTCTGCACATGCTCAGTGTGGTTTTGTTTTGTATTTTAGTAAAGTATGAAATTAGCTTCAGGAGCCAGTGCCTTATGAAGCAAGAAGGGAGTATGTGATTTCAAGTAAAATGAATGCTACTTTTTTAAATTGGAAGATTCATACGAAAGCAGACAATCAATGCTCTTGAATATACCAGGTGTCCCAAAAAATGGTTACATGTAGAAAAATGAACGTACACAAAAACTATAATAATTTTGCACAAATTATACAACTCTCTTCTAGATATTTGTAAAATTTTGATATCACAGCATTATTAGTTTTTGAGTTATATGTCAGATTTGAGTAGATGTCAGAAACGCATGTATTCAAAATTCAACAAAATGACAAGCATACACGTTTTGTGGTATTTTAATATGTTGTCTTTTCTATCTGATCGTGTAGAATCAGACTTTATATATTGAACCAAATTTGGTACAATTTTCAATGAATAATAATTGAACTCTCTTCGAGTATAAGTCATAATTACGTAACAGTTTACTTTCACAAGCTGAGGGTTAAAAACTCACATTTTACTACATTCCTTTGTTTGCTTTCAAGACAGTGTTTGCTTTTTTTACATCAAGAAAAAAGATAGAAGAAAATTAAAATAGATGATAAAGATAGAGCAAAAATAGTGGCCTAAATATGCAATTAAAAATATTTCTTGTGTTGCGCAATGCCTTTTCGATCTTTGGGCCAAAAGAAATTGAGACAAAGTTTTATTTTTCATTTATAAAATTGGTTGATTGGTTTCCATGGTAAATGCTAATTAGATGTAAATTAAAATTAATTTTACATATAAACATCTTAAATATGGAAATATTACAGAATGAAAAAAAAAATCAAAACTATTACAAATAATATATAAAATACCATTTTTAAAATACACTTAGCATGAATAATTGGATTGGATATATGCCAAAAGAAATGAATTGAATTGTTTCATCTAAATTGCACAGTATTTTAGATTTGATAGGCACCCAAACAAGGTGCCTAAAGACTACTAAAATTTCTGTCCCCAACAACTTTATTGTAATGAATTTCCGTCGTAAATTTGATGTTTTTTTCAAACCATGATAGCTTATGATTAGTTCTGAATTTGGATGTAAAGATCTATTTTTATGTACAGCAACTTTGTCATAATTGCAGTTTTAGTGTAAATTGGATGGATCAATGTACTTTCCATCATTTGAATTGTATATTGGTTGATTGGTTGCCATGGTAAATGCTAATTAGATGTAAAATAAGAAGATGAATTTAA
>JXSR01S006980.1:130641-141190 GCA_000969725.1 Ophiothrix spiculata | reverse complement strand
CTTTCTATTCATCATCACCGGAACTTTGGAACTCTCTTCCAGTGGAACTTCGGCTGTGTGATTCATTGGACACTTTCAAAAAGACTTTAAAAACTCATTTATTTAAACTTGCTTATGTTGATTAATTCCCATGGTTTCCATGCATGTATTTGTTGAAATTTTCATTATGTTTTGTATATTTATGTTGTTATTTTTGTATCTGCGCCTCGGAATAGGGTTGTCTAGATTGATGGCGCATTATAAATGCCTTATTATTATTATTATTACACAAATCTGGATGTTCTTGTCAGAGGAGACCTCTGGTTTCCCTTTGTGCCCTTCAAGCATGTTTAATTAAGGGCACAGTTAACCCCTTATTTTCTGAAATATTTAATGCCTTGTAACTCAGCAACCGATAGGTAAATCCATATAAAACTAAACATTTCTAGATGTGGATTTTCATGTAGATGATGATGGTTAGGTCAGTTTTGGACCAAAATGTATGATTTTGGACCAAGGTCCAAAAAACCCTTGTTCTTGGACCACTATAATATTTATAAACAACCTAACTAAATTTTGCAAAAATAAAAGTTGGACCTCTTATGCGTTTTACAATCTAGAAACACATGTCTAGGAACGCATTTCTCAATTTTTGGATTTTTGACTTACTTTTTGAAATATTGCCAAAAATAGGTACAAAATTGGCCCAAAATGATTTTGTAATTTTTTGCCTATTTTAGTTATATAATCAGTTGATTGTAAGAATCACTCAAAAATATATTCTATTTCTAAAAATAGAGTATAATAATCATTGACAAAAATAACCCTTTTATAGATATTTTGCGTTCATTTGTTAACATTCACATAAGCATGCTTTCCTAATAGAAGCTATTTTCGCAAGAACCACCATGCGTCACAATGTGGATATGAATGAGATCAGCGTGCGTGAACCATTCTTCATACAGTGGAACCTCATTAACACAAAATCACTGGGGCCAAAGATTTTACATCGTGTTATCAGGATTTTGTGTTATCCAACTGAATTCACATAGAAAGTCAATACATTGGACCACACAGCCATTTTGTGTTAACAGGGTTTTTGTGTTAACCGAGTTTGTGTTAACGAGGTTTCACTGTATTAATCAAGTCACAATGGGATACATCACTGCCTGGTAGAAAGGCCATGTAGGACCAAGGCATTAATTTGTTTATTATGTTTGTCTACATGGTCCATGGGCATATTGTGCTCTGAGCAGGAAATGACATGACAACTTACTGAAAAGGTTTAGTTGACCCTAAAAAGTCAAAGAAACTTGAACTTTGAAAAGTGTTAAGATATTGCTGCTATACCAACAATAAGCACCACATAGTTTTCAGAATATAAAAATCTATTTTTGGATTATATATCATATAAACATCATTTTGAGATGATATATAAGCACAACTATAAGTGTTTACTTACTAGACTGACACAAGTGTTGAAACTCTGGCCAAGCTCTTATGAAAACACTACATATTCACTACTGATTGCTATGGGTACATTTAATCATATCACTATTTTCTTTGTTATGGCTGGATGCATATATAGACACCAGAATTCCACTATTGCAAATACATCAGAGGATTTTTCATGTACTTTCCCTAATGGAAGTATTATTTGTAAAGCATGGAACCACACAAATAAGGACTGTAGCTGGCGAGAGCTGGACTGTATCCCGAGACTCAATCAAAAAGACACACTGAATCTATTAGATATGAGCCACAATAAGCTTATCTGGTTGACCAAAGGTAACCTCACAGATCTTATTAATCTGCGCACATTGGACTTATCATCAAATATGGTACATACAATTTATGGAAGTGCATTTGAAGACCTATCAAATCTGGAAACGTTAGATTTATCCCGAAATGAAATCTCCACGATTCATGATGATACAATGAGTGGACTATACATCTTAAAGAATTTAAATTTGTCAAGGAACAAAATCAGCTATATAACACTTGGCGCTTTCACCACATTAAAAGGTTTGCAAAATCTGGACATATCCAACAACAGAATAGTTTCCTTAATAGATGGCACATTTGATTTCCTTCCAAATCTGTTGAACTTAAATTTGGCACATAATTCCATAGACTTAATTCCTGACAAACTTTTCAGGAAATTAACTGGTCTTACAAATCTTGACTTGTCATACAACACCTTTTCCTACATTGGTTCGACACCATTCAGGAATCTTTCATCACTGCAGACAATTTTCTTGATGGCAAATACATTCATGACTGTTGATCCAACCATTTTTACTGGACTAAATAGCTCTCTAAAAAACTTACACATCAATATTGAATCTTTCACAACACAGTCTCCGTTTAAACAACTAGCCTCGCTAGAATATCTTCAGCTGAATATTGAAGGAAACACCAATGTCAGTAAAAACTTATTTATTGGACTCGAAAATTTGAACTACCTGGACCTAACTACATACTCATTCTTCTTGATCATTGATTTTACTCCACTTGTTTCCCTAATCCATCTCACCTATACTGATTTTCTCTTTCAAAACAGTCAAACATACATACAAGCTATAAGCTCTTTGAATTCACCACTTCAATCCTTAGTCCTCTTTTTTGCTGATTTTCATACTATCAAGTTCAACTCATACACTTTTGAAGTGTTATCAAAATGGAAAAATTCTTTAAAGCAGCTGACGATCAGTATCTCTGCAAAAATGATCAACATTCATGGAAATCCTTTCAAGTGGTTTCCTAGACTTGAGAAGTTGCAAATAGGAGGTGCTGATGAGGAGGTTTCAAACTGTACAATTGCAAATGATACTTTCACAGGTTTAAGTGATTTAAAAGAATTACAACTGTATTCCTTAGGATTCTATGAATATTCACTTGACGAGTTGTTACATCCCTTTGCAAGTTTAAAGTCTCTGACCGTCCTTGATCTTATAAAAAATTCAGTAATTTATGGTATTTCAGTTGTAAGCAAAATAAGAACACTAAAAACATTAGATTTGTCCCAGAGTATAACAGTATATGATGCTCTTAACTTGCGAGACTTGGATTTCTCTGATATAGAGACACTTAATGTCAGCTACTTTTTTGGATTATGTTCAGAGATGTCATGGGTATTTAATGGTTTTAACAAAACTGTAAATTTACCTCATCTTGTTACCTTCAATTCCACGAACACTGCAATTTCAATCTCAAGTGATACAAA
Organism: Ophiothrix spiculata; assembly: GCA_000969725.1. NCBI lineage: Eukaryota > Metazoa > Echinodermata > Ophiuroidea > Amphilepidida > Ophiotrichidae > Ophiothrix > Ophiothrix spiculata. The sequence continues at coordinate 137,985 of JXSR01S006980.1, read as the reverse complement.
TGTCATAAATGCACCAGCGTTGACAAATCTCTTTCTGAGTAATATTGTTCTCAGAGATTCCCCATTCCCTTCACCAATCAAGATGTTAAAGATTTTTGATGCACCACAGCTTAAAACTCTTGATCTCAGTTCCAATAAAATATCAGTAATTGACCAGAACGATGCGAAGAAATTAGGCAATGTAACTTTCTTAGATTTGAGAAATAACCAGCTAACAACATTGGATTTTCTACAATATGTTCACAAAATTGAAGTTTTACTTATTTCTGGCAACAAAATAAGTGCTGTTTCTACACAAATTCTATCCCACAATCCATTGCAAATCCTTGACCTACGTGATAACATATTAACATGTGATTGCAAAGCAGAATATTTTCAAAACTGGATTTTTGAAGATACCGAGACAAACTTGTGGAATGATAACAATCGCTACAAATGCTTAGTACCGGTGTCAACTAAGGGATTGAGTCTTACCACCGTTGAACTGGATTGTGACATTCCCCTTCTACAATACATCTCAGTCAGCGCTGCAAGTGCATTGATTATAGTCATTACAGCAATTTTAATCATACGGTATCGCTGGCACATTAGATATAAATTATTCTTAGTGTTCAATAGACACAAATATCAAAATTATCTTGATGATGATGTCAATGCAAATGATGATTTTGATAATGAAAATGGTGTCCCTCGTTATGATGCATACGTCATCTACAATAATCAAGATGAAGACTGGGTAGACGAACAACTCTTAGCCAACATTGAGGAAGATCATGAGGAACCATTTAAGCTTTTTCTTAAGAACAGAGACATGCGAGCTGGACGCCTGATATTCAATGAGCTATCGTTACATATGCAACGGAGCCGCAAAACTCTGGTTATCCTTACGCCTCGGTTTGTAGAAGACAACTGGTGCTACTTTCAGTTGAACATGGCTCACCATAGAGTTCTTGAGGAAAACCACAATGTGCTGATCTTTATCATTTTGGAAGAAATTCCCAACAACAAGTTGACCCTATTGTTAAGACAGTTATTCTGTAAGTCAGAGTGTTTGAAATGGCCTGCAGATGAATATGGGCAGAGGTTATTCTGGCAACGTCTAAGAGAGGAATTAAAGAGGCGGGTGCCTCGTGACGATCAAGCTAACCAGTATCGACAGTACCATATTTAACCACATACCAATTTGTTATCAAAAGTAATCAGTGACCAAACTATTTAATCAAACAGCTATCTTTCAGACAAATTTAGATCTATATGTGTATACAGTCAATTCAAAAGGATGTAATTGATGGTATAAAGAAATATAGCGCTGGGGATCAAGATGGTGGGGATCAAGATTTTTCTAATTCCATGAGGAAATAATTTAAAAATTGTAAAACTACTTCCATACATTCTGGATACTATGTAAGCTTGATGTTGAGTTTTTGATTTAAGGATTCAAACATGTTATAGAGTGATTCATCACAAATAAACAATGATGCAACCATGTATTCATATTCAATGCTGTAGATCATTTAGAAACACTGGATGTCTTCTGGAATTACTGAATTCATAATCCTTGCATCAAGAACATCTGGCAAGTAAATCTGTCATTTTGAAAAAGAAAAACAAACCTCTGGCATCTAGTGTTTCTAGAAACTTAGAAATTATAATGTGCAAGACCTCTGGGCAATATAGTGCTAAACCTCACTTTTAAACTGACTGACTTGTTTCATTGAAATCACATTGAACTCCAATATTAGTCATTATTATGTTCTGAGCTGTCCGATTTCCAAAAAAATCGGACAGGGATATTGGACAAGATACAAAATATTAGATTTTGAACATAATAATGATAAAATTGGATGGATTTTTTCGCATGATACTCAAATATATTGGTCTCGCTATGAGTTTTAGAAATATCAAGCTCGAAGCTGCGCGTCTCGCACGATATTTTGTAAAACCCATAGCTCGACCAATATCTTTTTGTATCATGCTCAATCCATCCAATTTTATATCAAAATATTTTCATTCACCCATGTACTTCATCATAATAAACTTTTCGAAAACCACTTTTCATCTATGTAGTCAAAAAAATCATTCAAATCAAAACCATTAACTTGTCTATTTTAGTGGTGTGGTCTCTACTTACCTTGAGATATTTCTCTCCTTCATACTTATACATAGCTGTAGCAAGTAGCTGGTAGTGGGCAAGTTTGGTTGCATCGTCTAACTCATTGGATTTCTAGAAATAGAAATAGAAATTATTTAGGTCAATAAAGAAAATGAAAACGAACAGTTGTTTTAAAGGTCATCAACTCTAAAAACACTGAAGTGCATACTTTTTTCATTTTGTTTTGTTTTCAAAGATTTTTATCCAAATGTGAATGCACTTTAAAAGGTCATTCTACTGTAGGAAGTGTAATTTGAAAAATAAAGTGACAAATACACTAATATTGAGTCATCATTTTATTTTTGTAGTGTCTGGGATTTTACACACTATTATTGGAATCATTAAATTTTCTTGCAAATCAAATCTGTAGGGTGCATATAATGAGAGCGTGTGCGCCCCCACATCTGTAATGAATATGCACAGCACGTATGTTAATTGGTTGCTTCACGCGGTGATCATGTAAAAAGAAAAGTAATTCGTACTGCGTGAGGTGAAACGCTTGTTTACTCTACACATTTATTGCGTTCAAAATTTCATGAGTTGTAGGAAATTTAAAGACTTCAATAAGGTAATAGTATTTGTACTTCCCTCGCTTTGAACCAATGAGTTTTCGGGTGTCCTAGGTTCAATTCCTGGCCTGACACTGTATGTGCATTTGGTTTACAGTCCATACTCGATTCCTACGTTTTTCTCCGGGTACTCCGGTCTGCATCTAAAACTGTCACTAGATTTGTCTATTTGAGTCTGCCCCACCCAGGTTATGGGAAGCTGCATAGTGAATATTACAACTGAAGTACCAATAGAATGTGCTTTACGGAAGCACTTCTAAGTGAAATGGTTGTGACGATCTACCTGCAGCAAATCATGAGCACTTTGTATCCTATTTGGTTAAAAGGCGCTGTAAAAATGCCATTATTATTATTATGTTTCAAGGCATACAATTTTTCACATATTTGCATTTGATTTTAATTACTTTGAAGATGATTCAGTTTGTCTGTGGGATGTACCAAAAACTATGAAGTGTTTGAGATGTTTGAGTGATGATATTAAATGCAAATAAATTATGTCAAATCATCTATCAGTAAAACTACTTAACCTTTCAGTGCCTATTTTGATAAACATAAAAAAATAATTAAAAAGTGGCTAAAAAATATGGCACACATGTCTTTCCTATAATTCAACATGTTCTGCTCACCAGTCATCCTATTAGGTTATCATCCACTTAGGTTATTGACAAGATTGACATGATGATTTTCTAACCCAGTTCTATGACCAGCTGATTTTCTCAATGCCCTCTAAATAAATACAGGGGATTTATAGTACACATTATCCATCCTCAAATTTGTAATTCCCCATGGCATCAGAAGTGTTCACTGATTACTGTGCCGCAAAATTAGCTCCATTTCACACCAAGCATCATTGACAGTTCTGCGGCAACCTCTAAGGGCGCTGAACTTGATCAGCCCACATATCATAATCAACCACCCAGTTCAGCTCCCCGACTTTTTTACGGGTTTCCACAAGGAAATTAGCAGTTAGCACACTTAACTTCGGCACCGCAAGGGTTCTAATTCAGGATTTTCCACACTGTAAAAGTTCTTGTAAGCAAGCACCTTTAATTGACTGCTTTAAGTCCAAAATGTCCAATAGATCAGGGTCCACATTCATGAAACTCTTGTTTGCAACTAACCTATTGTCTACCTGTCAAAGTTTGACAAGTAGACAATGGGCTAGTTGCCAACTAGAGTAAGGCCGTATTTATACTTTTTTGTGAGTGACGATATATATTGTGCCATATGTTTTCAGCAAGCATCAGCTACATTTAATATCTATTCTAATTTACATTATAACGCATATTTGAGGAGGAGAAATATATATTTTATATGATCAATAGGGATCATAAAAATAATCCAAAAATATATGGAGTTGTTATTGATTTCCCATCATCAAACCTGCATTATTATTAGAAAATAGATTGGAAGCTATTGGAAATGTTGAAAGAGCGAACACTCGTCGCACCATATATGTGATGACTCACCCTGAAAAGGGGGACTTTGCGACAGAACACTTTTCGAGAAATTGATGAAAATAGGCAGCAAAAAATAATGAAAATATTAAGAATTTCCAGGAGATTTTCTGTTGTAAAATTTGATCGCCTTATTCAATGTCAACAAGTAAGGTGTCATTTTAAAGCTTATAAAATGCTGTAACAGATGAAATGATAAAATCAAAATTGATATCATCTGCAAAGTCCCCCCTTTCGGGGTGAGCCATCACATATTATTGCCCATGAAAAAGTAAAAACCAGCCCTTGGTAGGGTTCATAAAAATGGGCCCAAATTGAGATACAAGTTGCCTGTCTGAGGACACTGATAGAGAGCAAGTGAATCTACACACTAAATAATGGTATATTTAATCAATTTTTCTTTGAATTGTAACAATGAGTCTTATATAAAAATAATCTTGTCATTTTGGTCCACTTTACGCGACACATTAATAAACATCTAAAGCCTATACAAAATTACAATTCTTTTTTACCATACTTTAATATATGTTTTTTCACTTGCATAAAGTTGCGGTGTTTTTTTACTTATAAATGCATTTACATGTCAGGTCACTGGTTGGGTATCTATGGTGCAACATTTTTGGTACAGTTACACAACATTCAGTAATGGATCATTTGGAAGAGTTTTATTATGGAGAAAAAATGCCATTAAGTCCAAACTGTCATCAGGAAAACATGAGTTGTGTTGAATGAAAAGGAATTGAACAAAGAAAAGTGCTAGAGTAAAAATGTGATGGCTCACCCCAAAAGGGGGGATTTTGCAAATGATATCAATTTTGATTTTATCATATCATCTGTTACAACATTTTCTAAGCTTTAAAATGACACCTTACTTGTTGAAATTGATCTAGGCAATCAAATTTTACAACAGAAAATCTGCTGGACATTCTTATTATTTTCTTTATTTTCGCTGCCTATTTTCATCAGTTTCTCGAAAAGTGTTTTGTCGCAAAGTCCCCCTTTTCCGGGTGAGTCATCACAAATATACAATATGGGTATATTTTATAATATGTTATTGGTTATAAGATATAGCTATGAGATTTAAAAAACGATCTTTTGATCTGTGGCACAAACTTATATAAACCAAACTTTGAACTTCACCATTATGTTAAATTCATACACTCCGTGTGTTGCCTAACAGATCAGAACACAAGAATATAAAGAACGAGGAGTGCAGGGGATCTTCACAATGCACTGCGTTGGTTGCGTTCCTGTTTGCGTAGCGAGCGTTTAGTGCGTATGAATGTTTCATTGTTTTTGTCGGGTGGTTATTTATTTAGTTTAGAGAAGTTTTGGATTTTGATGGTCATATTAAAGGCGTTTTTTTTTATTGAAGATACAATATTATTTTTCCGGCGTGTATGAATTAGATTAATAAATTTGCATTCCATAATGCTCGTAAAATGAGACAAAATCAATGCACTTGCGGTATATTTTGATGCTGTCCAATGGACTCGGCCCCTACGGGCTTCGTGAATTGGACGCATCAAAATTGACCGCGCGTGCATTGATTTTGTCTCATTTCAATAGCGTATGAAATGCACATTTATTAACCAATAAACAATTGCTTCAGTTGGGCTCCACTATCAAAGTTTATGCTCAGGTACATTATTAAAATCAATTTTGGGTATATATCACTTACATCAGGTGAACAAGTGTAATGAAAACAGCAGAGCAACATATGTGGTGCAAATCAATGGGAGTATGTTTAAGACAAAAACCGAGAGAAACTTTCATGGACTAGTTGATTTTAAGTAAGATATACACAAGAAACTGTATAGTATAAGACGTAATGAAGCAAATTACATCAAAATTTCAGGGATTGTTAATATTTTATCCTCACTGATGCCATACAAAATTAACTGCAGCTGATTGAGATATAATTTGTATCTGAAAAGTGAATTTGCATTTGGGTTCCAAGGTTTTTGAACCACCTGGTAGTGGAATCAGTTCTTCACATTTCAAGCTTTATGTTTTCCATATGCCCTCAGCAAATGTGTCTTGAAATCATATCTTAATCTATATACCAGGTGAAATAATGAACAATGAATCATCAGGGGCCGTGAAATTCCTGTTCCGAGCCAATGGACCAAATGTGTACCCACCACGAATACATCACTTATTCAAATTGGTATACTTGCCATTCAACCAGTAAAAATCAAACGCTTCACTAGTATTAGTGACAACGCCAAGACTGTTAAAGAGATATACGTCACCTCGCGTAATGTCGTAAACAACTTCGGATTAACGCGCAGATAAGACTGGGGATAACCTTAGTAGGTGCATAATGAATGTTTTTGTGATGTAGCATGGTACATCATTTACATATAGGACAGATTTGCTGCAACAATCACCTGATTATTGTAGCAAATCACCCAATCGGGTTCGCAGCACTTTTCAGCCAGCCGCTTTCAAATATATATAAGACTCTCTGGAATCATCAGGAAGTTTAGTTTGGGATCTTACCTGTTTTTTGAGGAAGTTAAGGTTGAGGTGTACTTTTCCAACATCATGTGATAGTTTCCCATGGGTGTGCTGTAGAGTGTACCACTTATCCACTCGTGTCGCATTAGGAATATCTGATAGAGGAATTGTGATCTTGCCCATAAAATCATCTGTGTTCTTGGTGGTGCCACCTTTCACATGTCGAAAAAGGCTGGAATTGATATAAAATTCATAATAACCAGTATGTTACATATTATTCATTTTGGAGATTTAGGCCAAGTAACAAAAATAACCAGTTGATCGTCTCATCCTTCACCAATTTTTCAGAAATTTCAAAACTTTTTGTTATTTTTCTTCCTTTGCTTGATTACTTAATATCAGAACGTGTTTTGGTATCATTCATAAACCTACTAGACATAATTTCTCCATCTTGGTGGTGGTAGGTGTAGAGAAATACCTGAGGATATTATTGACAAAATTGTGCGGTTTTGTATAAAAGCATGAAAATTGGTATGAAGGTAGAGAATTTTATACTGAATCATTCTAGGATGGGAGCCATTTTTGCATTTTTCAAATATGGCGGCCATCTTGAAAATTCAAAATGGCCGCCATTATCACCTATTGAAAATACAAAAATCAACATTTCATCATTTCGGCAGCATTACCACACATGGTTTGAGTT